>WEKY01027090.1:65213-139725 GCA_013390045.1 Picathartes gymnocephalus | reverse complement strand
AAAAAAAAAAAGTATTTTTAATAACACAAATAATGTCTGTCACCACAGCAAGTGAATGGGCTGTGGGAGGGTATGAGACAAGAATGTGTTCAGTTTTCAGCCTTTCCTTTGTGCAGCAGGAGAATTAAATTGGGGTAAGGGAAGACCTTACCTGGTGAAATTGGTTTAGCATTCATTCAGATCCCTGAACAGATTTCAGCTGTAAAAAGAAAACATCTTCCCACAACCACCAATTTGGAAGCAAAAATATTGCAAAGAATAAGGGCTCTCTGTGAATATGTCAAAAATCTAGATTTCATTAATCAAAATGAGATGAAAAACACCTCAGTCATTCAGCTGGAGAGACACTAAATACAGCTATTTAGGATTCAACCTCAGCCCTTGGACGCTGCTTCCTGGTTTGTGCTCCTTGTCAGTTAAATGCATCACTTGTAGGCAGTTTTAAAATTCCCAAGTAAAACAATTGGAAACTTGAATTGTACAAGACATGACTGGTAAAAAGCACATTATTTGCAGTAGCCAAAATATGAATCATGAGGAAGAAGTGCTGCTGACAGGAAGAAAATTGAAATCTTTGAGGTGCAGTGCTGGCAAAATTTCAGAAAAGTAGACAAAGGCTCACAGCAAATTTATGTGTTTGCTCATGACAGCCATCGGAATGATCATTATCTAAAAGATGTAATTAAATGAAAGCAGTGCTGGAAGGTCATGGTAATAGAGGACAACCATGGTCACAGGGATAAAAGATAATCTGGGGGGTTGGACCCTGATGCTCAACGCTATCAGTCACTTGAGGCAGCTTCTAGAATTCTGTTGCGTTTAGGCTGTAAATGAATTGGGTTTGTTTTTTGTTTGGAGTGGGGTGGGTTTTTTTGTTTTTTATTTTGGCTTCCCTTCTGTTTATTCTAACACTGTAAACCTGATAATATCATTATGCTACTTCTGGAAGAGGAATTGATCCTCCTCCACATTTGACAAAAGACCCGGTTGGGAGGTTAATGGCTGCTAAGCTGTGCAGGCCTTACCCGTGTTCCAGGCTGCTTTTAGAGCTGCGGGTTTGGTTTTTAGAAACCCCACAACCTCTGATGAATGCACCTTACCATAAAGCTTTATGGAGAACATTTATTCTCTACATGTGACCCTGCATGACTGATAGTGGCATTTCTTTCTGGTCAAAGCCATCTTCTTTCTCTACAATGAGAAAAACCCAAACGTGTTGATTTTCTGCTTCCATTAAGACTTCTCTGATTTTTATGCAAGGGTTGGTTGGTTTTTTAAAACACTTTTTTTATTTGTTACCGCTAAGTTTATGAGTGAGTCTCCTTTATCTGATATTCTTCCCTCTTCATGTTTTGATAATTTTCTGATGACTTAAATATTTTTTTTCTTTACAATTGTCAGCACATGTTCATAATACAGTCAGGTATGTTTTCAACACAGAGAAAAACAAAAAAGGTGAAAGAACATATTTAATGGAACAACTCAGTTCTCAGGCCCTTGTTTTCTGCTTTCATGTCCAGTCGTAATAAATGAATTAAGGTGCATGACTTATCAGTAGCAATGAGAAGGTTGAATTAAGCTGCATTATATTTTAAAGTGCATTTCCCTTGTAAAATGATCGAGGATAATGTTGTAAATATTCTATATGAAAGCATGCATCAAAATTTGATGTTCTGGGGAGGTCAAATTACTGCTTGCCGTGAGTTGGAATTCATAACATACTCAGCTTTTCTTTCTTGCAGAGGGGCACATCATGTTCATTAAATTCACCCAAAATTTCTCCTTATTTTTAATATTCCCTTCTTTCTTTCTCTTAGAGTGTGTACCTGCTAGACTGTATTAATTACCCTGAAACAACAGACATAAATCAAACATCCCAACTGATTGCATCCCTAATGTATCTCAGAACACTAATTATTAGCAGAAATTAGCAAAAGCTGCACATGAATAGGTATGCAATGAGTGAAAAAGAGAATGCTCACAGTCCTTGTGGTGCAAGTTGTCCTTAGCAGCCTCAGATGGGAAATGCCTCCGGAGCTGCTGTGTGGCTGAAAACATTGCAGTGCCCCTGTGTCTGTGAAAGATCTCGTAGGAGTTTGACAGTTGTGGGCATCTGAATCTTTTCCTAAAGGAACCAGGTACATGAGTAACTTCGGAGTAGTTTAAGATGCTGAAAGAACAAATTTTAATCTTCTTCTCGTAATCTCTCTCTCCCTTTTGTAGTACACCTGTCTTTTTTTACCTGAGGAGCCAGTCCTCATTGCTGAGGGCTTATGCTTGAAATTTTAGCCAGCTCTTGTCTACAGTCTTATCAATGATATGGGTGAAATGTGTTATTCACAACACCAGTAGTGTCTAAATATCTATTACATAAATAAAAGCAGTGTGAGGCAAAAATGGCTTATTTTTATGGCATATCAATATTCATGGCAATTGCAATTGCTGTTACAGCTGTAAAGAGAAAAGAAATGGGGAACCTACTAAACAGATAAAATATCAAGCATCTGAATTGTGAAAATGATTTAGCATCTAATCTAAGTCAATCTGTGCAGACACTGCTGGAAAGGCTTAGGGCTATTCCATCCTAAAAATTTTTGCAAGTAGTTACTGTTACTTGTATTTATTTATTTAGAAAATGTTGGGTTCCTTCCATTCGAAGGATGCAGGGAATTAAAAACGGGCTCTTTCTTTCTCCTTTGTACATGCAGAAGAACCAATGTCAACAGGAATTATTGTGTCACACAAATGGGAGTGTGAATCTCTCATTTTCTCCCTAACGCTTTGAAACTGCTCCCTCTCTGTTGTGTGACTGGGTGTATGACAGGCAGAGGGACTCATTTAGGGTAGGAAAATACGACTGGAAAGTCTCCAGGTGTTTGGTTTGATTTAGAAGCATTTGCAGTTGTGTCAGAGAGAGAATAAACCCTAAGGAAAGCCACGGAGCTGTGATGTACTGCACTACAAGGGCTGCGCTAGAGCCCCTGTCTGGCAGTGTAAATAAAGACTTTTATATTTTCATTTATGGACTGCAGTGCTAAGAAAGCCTGGTAGAAGTGGCTGAAAAATAATGTATGGAAAATCTATAGGAGACAGAGG
Organism: Picathartes gymnocephalus; assembly: GCA_013390045.1. Classification (NCBI taxonomy): domain Eukaryota; kingdom Metazoa; phylum Chordata; class Aves; order Passeriformes; family Picathartidae; genus Picathartes; species Picathartes gymnocephalus. The sequence continues at coordinate 136,629 of WEKY01027090.1, read as the reverse complement.
CATTTCAGAAAGCACAGAGCAATTGGCTGTATCATCAAAGACAAAAGCATTGTTATATACGGGTCGCTTTGATTCTCCAAGAACCCCTTGATATTTCCCCTGGTATTGAGCTGCTAACAACCCCTTCAGCAGGACAGGCAGAGTCTGCTCTCACTGGGGTGACTGGGGCTGCATATTCCGTTTGTATTTTCTTCAGTGATGACATCCACTGCAAAGAATGGGTCCAAGCCCTCTGCCTCTGGGGCTGTGGGATCTTTTTCTTCAGCTGCTGAAGCTCTGGGTTCTGTGGAAATGCAGCAGTGCTGACCCAACTGTGTCTGGGGACAAGGTCACACTGAGGGTTGGAGAAGAGACTCAACCTGCAAACCAAAATTTGGTCTGATTTTTAACAGACATGCAAGAAAATGGTCCATCAAAGACCATGAAAAACTCACATATTCCATTAAGTCTATATTCATATTTCTTTTCCTAGGCTTTTGTATCACTGAATGTGTAGGGGTTATGATATATGCTATGTAATATCTTCAATATTTTAATAGAAATGAGTGATTAATACGTCACAAAGCAATAAAATTCACTGGTCACTTCATTAGCTCATGAAAATTAGCTGTTTTCTACAGAGCATTTACACTGTCTTTGCTCTAGAGTAAGTCTATATAATATATACAGCAGTGAATGTACCCCTGAAGGCTTTTAAGCATCAAAATATGAGTTTGGAGCAGGCAGGAAGCACTGGCCTGAGTTCTGCCACTGCCACAATTCCTGAGGTAGTGAATCAGCCCTTGTGGCTCTGGTATCACTGTTCAAGTGGAAATGGATGTGAACAGAGAACAGCTATGGAGGAGACCACAGCCCACATTAGTCAGCCCAAAGCTGCCTTTGGAGAGTGTTCCTTCCCAATCAAAACCTGGTTTTACTCACGTAAATATCAAAGGAAAAAAAAAAACAAAACCACAGTGATCTTGATCTAGAAATTCTCCAGGAGTGTCTGTGAGGTGTTTGTAGTTATCTCTTATTTATACTGGTTTGATGAAAGAAGGAAATAGAATGAGGATGTACAGTCTGTCACTTGTTCTTTGATCAGCACTAGGCAGGAAATGTCACTGAGGCAGGAGAAATGTGCTGCAGGACCACAGTGATGTGTGAGCTGCCTGTGGAGCCACAGGTGTGAAGGGGAGGGGGTGCAGGAATTTAATTGGGCGTTTCACTCTGTGCAAAGGGTGTAAATCATGAAAATCAAGGATTTGTAATACTGCATTTATCAGCAAGGCATGAGAGAGCTGGGGGTCTTGAACTTACAGGAAAAGAATTGGAGGAGTTGGTAGTGAGGTGGGGCTTGATCTCTTGTCCCAGGGTGAGATAAAATGTCCTCAGGTTATGCCAGGGGAGGTTAAGATCAGATATCAGGAAAAGCTTTTTCTCTGGAGGGGTGAGCAAGCACTGGAACAGGCTGCCCGAGGATGGGGTGGAACCACCACCCACGGAAATGCTCAGGAAACGTGTGGCTGTGGCATTTGGGAACGTGGTTTGGTGTGAGCACTGCCGTGCTGGCTTAACTTGGACTTGATCTTGGAGGGCTTTTGCGCCCTTAGGGGTTCTGTGGAGGGACTGAGAGCAGAGCTGATCCTCTGGCACAGAAGCTTGGCCAGTGGTGATGCAGAAGCGTTGAATAAATTGCAGTTCCAGTTCTCCTTGAGTGCACAATAACCAATCCAGTCCATTGCCCTGCACTCACCCGCTGCACAGAGGAGACTCCTGGTTGCCAGGGGTTAAAGCTGCTCAGGGCCCGCTTACCTGTCCTGGATATTTTCATCTGGGAACCAATTACCAGCGCTAGTAATGAAATATATGTTCAATTCCATAACTTAGTGTTGTACCTTCCTGTGCCTCACACTGCAAATTCCAATGCTTTGGAGGAAAGATGTATGCCCGTGGGCTTTTTAAATTAGCAGTCCTTACCAAGTTCCTATATATGGTGTGTAATTATATGTTATTAACTCCCTAAGTTTGCTTTTATCTCCCTGATTTGCACACACGCATGACACGAAATCCAGTGTGCCTAAGAGCTGCTGCTTACAAATTTATGTGACTCTTTAAGTTGTTTCTGAGGAATGAATTATGTGTGTGAGTTTGCTTAAAAATATGTTGCTTCTTAAATCCTTAGGTTTAACATTTTATTGTCACATATGTGCAGCAATAATATTGAAAGAAAAGCACTGAGCTTTCTGCTTTCTTTCCATGGAGTGATCCTGAGGGATTATTTTATCCCAGCGCACTGCTTTGCTAAGGGGGCAGATACTTGCTTAGGCCAGCAAACAGCATGGGCAGCTTTGTGCCATTACCCTGCAGGAAAAGTGACAATAATGGCACTGCCAATTCTAGGCTAAGAGTGGTTTTCCTGTGTGGCACTGGTGGGTGGGCAGTGTGGGACCTGGGGGACAAAGGGACAGTGGTGGCACAGACCTGGAGGCCGGCACTGCCCCGAAGCAGCACCAAGGTGTGCTCAGGCTGCAGCTGTTAAAAGCAGTGTGAGTTTCATAATTCCAGCTTTCCCGCAGCTTCCCTGCTTTAGTCTGTTTTTCTATATTCTATTTTAGCTGGAGTCTCCCTAATTTCACAACTCCCCCGTGGTGCCCAGGATTTTTTATAGCTGTAAGAATTGTGAGTTGTTGCCTTGGAAACACAGTTGTTCATGCAGCTGTTGTAACGATACTTGTTAATTTTGCTTTATCACAAAAGGTTTCAAAGCTTTTTTTCTGTATTTGTCTGACATTTCTTGGTTCTGTAACTCTTTATAACGTTCTGTTTGACAATTTGGAGGAGGAAATAGAACTTCAGCCTCACAGTGTACAGCATGCCCCCACGTCCTGACTGAATCACCTGCTTTCCTTCCTTTGGAAGCCTCCAAACTCCATTCTGTCTCCTTCCTGCCTATCTCAAACAATAAGAAAATGTAAGGCTTTTTGAAAATGAGTTTTGATATCCTACATCAGAGCTTCTGTGTGCAGGTGCTGGGGGCAGCATGAAAGAGCAGCTCCTCCAGGTTTCTGCGTGGGCAGCTCAGTGCTGTGCCAGCCTGGGCTCTGCTCCTGCTCCTTGGGACAGCTCTGGCAGCAGCAGCAGGAGGTGCCAGGTGACGGCTGAGTGCTCTACCCACGTGTGGCACCTTCCCCACCAAAGCTCCTTAGGTACCAGGGGAAGGGCTCGCCTTCATCCGTGCTGCCTTTGGTACAACAGCTCCCAATCCTCTCCTTTGGGGCTCCTGCTCAAGATCAGCTCCTGGAAGCACAAGGCGTTTGTTCCCTGTCAGTGCTGAGCTCTGGGATTGCTGCATTGGAGAGAAACCACCGAGGATCCCTTTCCAGGACAGGCCTCCTTCCGTGCCAGCTGTGAGCCGGTGCCAGAGCTCGGGGCTGGCAGGGATGTGTGGGCAGGAGAGGCATCCCTCTGAAAGTTGTGTGTGTTTGCTTTTTTTTAAGCCAAGGCTCCTAATTGCCAGCATATTTCCAGTGCGTATACCTGTCAGCTACACCGGTTTAGCTGGCATTGCTCTGCCTTTATGCTGTCTTACGGTTTTATAGCGGTATAAAAAACGCTTCGGGTTTTGTGAGTCGCTTCCTCTCGGAGCTTTCCCATTTCCCCTGGCTGCAACAGGAGCCATAATGGCTGGGGAGAAGGACAGGTGGGCACTATTTCTGCTCTCTGAAAGAGGCAAGGAGCGCTGCTAAACCAATGAACAGAACAAGCTGCGAACGGCAATATTACAGCGCTTTTGTCTCCTGGCATTGCCCTGCTTTCCATGGACCTCAGTTCACTGCAACACCCCGTGCTGCACATTGTTTGTAGCTGAAGTTTTTTTGGAACTTTATTGTGATATTTGAGTCATTTCAGCAACAGAAAGCACAGTCACAGCTGGCTTTAGGTGACCAGCGTGGTTTGACTGAGTTTGCTGTGAAGAAAGGTAACCTTACTCTAGGACAATGTAGCACAACTTTATTTTCTATTTTATTTATTCACGCGATTTCTCCATACTATGTTACATGTTGCATTCTTTAAAGCAGTTTATTAGGACAGCTACTAAAAAGGAGATCCATCCAGAAACACCTGAGCAAGTAATAGGCAAATATAAGTGCTGAAGCAGCCAAGGGATGGATGTTTGTGTTTGCTTATAAACAACCTTTATAAACTCCACAGAAATTGTAGCAATCCTTTTCAAGTCGTCATTATCTGATGAGAACACAAGTTTTTCAATCCAATTGCAAAAATTACTCAGTAGCTTCAGAGGAAAACAGCAGGACAAAAAAAAAAAAAAAGGGACAATAGTGGACAATTAAGGAGTTTCTTGAGCTCTGGTTCAGAAGTACAGAGAACATCCCGAGGGTTATCAAAGGCACTTTTCTACCCCGTTCTCTTTGGTGAGTCACTTCTTGGAATAAGCAATGTTTCTGCGGAGAAGCACAGGCTGTACCTTCCACCCCTCGATTACATTCATTACCCTGTCAGGGATGATAGAGGATCTGCTATTTTGCCCCAGTTTCTCATTGTATGGGGAGAGGATTTACAGAACTCACCTTTTTTTTTTTTTTTTTTGGCTGGGCAACTGAAACAAAGTGAATTCCTAACTTCAGAATCAGGGCAGTAATTTAAAGTAGAAGATGGTACCAGTTTCAGAGCAGCATCTGTCATAGCTTTAGAAAATAATTAAATATTAAAATAAGTGCAGTCTGGATTGTTGAAACGTTGACAGCTAAACTAATCTGTGTTTTTCTGATTTTATGACAGCACCTGAAAGAGTTGCTTCTACTGATTGTCTTGAGTATAGAAAAGAAATTCTATTTGACTCTACAAAGTTCATACACTAGCAGATGCACTATTCTGGGAGCTAGATATTAATGGTGTGTGAGTAGCTGTACTTTAAGGATTGGTAAACTTATTAAGAATTTATTGAGGTTGTGTCCTTGGCTGCTGATTGGATTGAGCTGTGAGAAGTGTTGTACGGTGGGTTCTGTCGTATTTGGATATTTCCTTCCTCTCTCAGCCCTGCCTGGGAGGACACTCTGACATAGTAACCTTCACAACACAAATTTCCAGTGCTTGATCTCTGGGACCTTAATATCTTTTGGACTTGCAGAGTTGGGGTTTTTTTTGTTTTTTTCTTTTTTCTTTGACTTGGAGGATTCTTGAGATGGGAAAGAGATTTTCAATTGCAGAACACTTTACATGTAATAATACAAACACACCCTGTGGTGCATTAGCAACAGTGCAGGCAGCAGATCCAAGGAAATTATTGTTGTTTTCTTGAGCTCTTGTGAGCCCCTGCCTGGAGTCTGGGCAGTGTCTGGGCTTGGGCTCCAAGATAAACATGGATTTACTGAAGCAAATTAGGCAGGGACCACCAAGAGCTGGTGCACGTCCTGTGAGGAGAGGCTGAGAATTGGATTTGTCCCTCTTGGAGAAAAAGAGGTGAGGGAAGATCTCACCACAGTCTGCAGGTGCCACAGAGAAGAGCAGAGAAAATGGAGACACTTTGAGTGTCTAACACTGGAAGAAACTTCCCACAAATCCTCTGGAATCTCCATCCTTGGAGATATTTAGACATGGCTCAGGCCAACATCTTCTAGGTGGATGCACTCTGAGCAGGGGGTTGGACTAGATGAGCTCCAGAGATTGCTTTCACTCAAAATTATTCTCATCCTCTCTATTTTTTTTTTCATCTCATCAACCTTATCAAAAATATGTTCATCATCTACACATGTAACTAAGGGGATAAAAGAAGAAAGGCTTTGTATTTGAGGATTCATTTTACTGTTTGTTCAAGCAGATAAACTAGTACAAAACAACAGATATTTGCCATTGTGAGAGGATGCAGGGTCTAAGAAGAGGGGAGAAAAAGAAACAAAAAACCTAAAAAAAACCCCTAGAAGCCCCCTATGAAGATCGTTCAGATCTCAGAAGTCTGTCAGAGAAACTGGAAAAAAAACAAAAAAACCCAAAAAAACCCAAAAAACCAACAAAAACCTGTCTTAAATTCTCCTCCCAGGAAAGGAGTGGCAGTGGAAATGAGCACTGCATTTGCTACCAATGACAGCATCTCAGTGCATGCACTTCTGAACCTGCCTCCCCTGTTGTAGCCCAGCTGTTGAGTGAGCTCCAGAGTCGAAGAGCCAACAGCTCTGCAGATGAAGCCCTGCTTGCCCCTTCCTGGCTGTGAGTGCCCCTGACAGCCCCGGTTTGCCTCTCTCTGGCACTCACACAGATTAGTTCCCATCCTGGCACTGAGGATTTGCATCAGGTTATTCAGTGCATGAGGATGCTGTGAGTGAGCACCTTTCGGTGTCCTAAAGACACTTTGGGCCCCGAGAGCCTTTAGGGACTTTGTAAACTGGCTTGTGCAGATAGGGAGATGCCTCAGTGAGGCACCTGTGGCAGCTGCTGCAGCAGCCTGAGGAACTGAAACGAGATTTGGGATGGCTATTCAGTGCTCTGTTCTTGATTCTACCAAGGGGAGGAAAAGCTCTCTAATAGGAGAGGGTTGGATACCAGCACTCTCAGAAATAACTGTAGAGAATTAGTTGCCACTGAGGCATTATTTTCTGCCACTGTTCCTACCACCGGGATCACAAAACTTTCTCAAAAGATGCCAGATACAAACAGGATTTTTTTTTTTTTAATACCTCTCTGTCTGCAATACAAACCTAGAGATGGATATCACAAAGTGAGGGGTGGCAACGGGAACTTGCAGCTATCAAGGTAAATATCCTTCCTTTAGCTCCCTAATTTAGACAGTGTCTTACCTTTTTAGCAGCTGTTTCCTTTTGGTGTCACACATTCATGTCAGTGCTATTTGACATACCAGCAGCCTTCTGATGGCCAGAGAAGTCAAAAGGGAAGGGTAGTAAGGCAAGGAGGAGTCACGTGCTGTTAAAATTATCACATGATGATCACCTACAGCCTTATGGTTCAGTAATAAAGGCTAAAGCTCTATTCTGCCTTCCCAGAACAGCTTTACTGACACTGCAATGTGCTCTTCAATGCTTTACCTGTGAAAGGAGACTCCTGTGCTTGGTGTGCAGCCCCAGGGCGAGAAAAAAGCCCAAGTTCTTTCCTCCAAACGGCAGAAGAGACAAGTGCCAGAATTCTGTGTAATCTCTGGTGCCTTGGAGTCTCCCAGCTCTGCTGCACTGAACTGCTTTGACAGGTTATGCTGAGGGCACAGAGCAGTGAAAGGGGCTGCTAGACAGGCAAAAGGTTAATTTGACTGGTCTGGAAAGCACGAACAGAGGAATGTGGCAAATCCATCCGTCAGTCAGAGGAAGGGGAAGTGACTTGTTACTACTGAAGCACGTATTGTTATTTCAGAAATAACCAGCATCGGTCACAGAAATAGCAACAAGATGGTTGCTTTAAGGTGCTTAATCCCTGAGAAGGGAAGCATGGGGACAGTGCAGAATAAATTGGAATGGGGTTGCCTGTTGTTAGCTGCCATGCCTGCAGATTTAATAACTAGCCATGGGCCAAGGCAGGGCTTTGATGCAAACACAGGCTCACTTTAAATGCCCAGCATGGACAAAAGAGTTACTGGGGCTGCTGAAGTAGCTCAGCAGTAAAAGTACAGCTCTGATCTTTTTAATAACTCAGATTAAGCATAAAAACCCGAAAGAAAAATAAGAATCTACCAGTGAGTATGTGTGCCCTACTATAAACTACAACAGGAAAACTGAAAGATGTTGAAAGACAATTTAGTAACTCCCTTGTACCAGCTGGGCACAGTGAGCTCCTCAATTCAGCATTTTATGGGAAAGAGAAGAACTGGAGAGGATGAGGGTGTGTTATTCCTTCTCTGTAAGATAACCAGATTTCTGTAGCTCACCAGTTTTTGTTTTTTTTTTTTTTCTTTGTTTGTTTTTTTGTATTTCTGACATGAGGTTTGCCTTTACCATGGAGTTACTTTGCAACCAGAAAGAGTCAAAAAGCATGAGGGGTTTTAAAGCTTGGTGAAGCTTTTCTGTTTGAATAGAGTTGTTTTTTTTTTTTCCCCACAATATTCCAAAAAGCAGATTGGCACGTGGGAGGTGTGCACGTGTGTGAGCTGACATGTATATCTATGCACACTGCATACAAATAGCCATTAAAACCAACACCTGAGAAGTCACTCTCAGCAGCAGCTATGCCACAGGTGAAAAGGTGATTTTTTTTAGGGCCATTGAGCACTATAAATGTGCTCATTGTATCAGTGCTTCAGAAATACCCATTCTAAATGACTTGGTGTTGATCCACTGTGAAAATTCATTGTGCTCAATTGCCCTCAAAATTTCTCATTTCTCATCTGTGGTGCTGCACTCTGCTGACTGCGCACCGGGCCACGGCGCAGCCAGGCAGGCACCCGGCTCCAGAGGGCCTGAAAAGGGATTTTATTTCCTGCCAGGCTGCTCTGTGCTCCCCAAAACTGATCAGATCTGTGTCCAGGGCTCGGAGCTGGCAGGTTTTCAAAGGTGGGAACAGACTTCATGGAGCTGATGCTGAGTTATGCACCCACAAAGGTTTGCATGTGTCACACGTGCATGAGACGTGGAAAATGGAACTTGGCTTTAATTTTTAATCATACCTTTGATTCAGAGAAGTCAAACCCACTCTCTCATCAGTTTGGTTCTATTCAATTTAAGTGAAAAAGGAAAAAAAAATATTGGGTGGCATAAATAACTTTCAGTATGCGTGGCAAGAAGTTGAGTCATAAAATGGGGGTTTTTTGACATCTCATTGGAACAAGATTTACAGGGAGGGCTTTTTCAGTTTTAAAAAGGAACATTTGTAGCTGACTTTTCATATGTTTTATTTGTCCTTTAATTCACTGTATTGTCTGATTTCTTATAAAATGCTCTGCAAATCAGCCTTTCAACTGTGAGGGAAACAAATGCCTGCTTTGGAACAGAGGATGGTGAAATTTGAAGACCTCTCAGCAGGTCCTTAGTGTGTTGCAATGCCTTGGTTGGTGCCTGTGGATGCTCTCAGGCACTGGAATATTGATGATATCACAGAAGCCTGGTAGTATTGACAGAAGCGTTGGGTGAGGAAGTTTTGTCTAGGAAAATGAACACTTTGCATTCAAATTAGATATTGTGGAGCGCAAAGCTGCAAATGTAAAAGAATTGCTGGCTTGCTTCACCTTCACAGACAAACTCCTGCCTGTAGCTCAGACAAGTCGGACACTTTGTCTTAAAAGTCAGGGCAGGAAATGCTTAATCATGTAAGAAGCCCTTGATTTTCCTTGCAGTTAGGAGGAACCTTAATTCCATCCTTGTAGCAACATCTTGCTGCAGTGATGGGTCATTTCTGAGCTGCTGTAACGGGGGAATTTCTCCTTAAGCACCACACAAACTCCTGCAATGCTTCATCCTCTGTTATCGAACCTGAGATTGCACAGGACAATGGCAAGGTCAGGCTGCCTCACTCACAGTCTGTTCAGTGTGCCAGCTCCCTGTTCTCCATATTTTCCTACCAATTCAAAAATCTGTGTTGTTTGCATTGTTTTAAACTCAAAAAAAAAAAAGGGAAAAAGAGACATAAACTTTCTTTGTTTGTTTTTATTAGCCGTCCATTTGTCTTCCATTTCTGCTCTGCACTGTTTTTGTGTTTCTCAAATAGATTCACTGTAAGCAGGTGAAAGCTGTCTCCCAGGGATATGAATATCAGTCGTCATTTTTTAAAAGAAAAGCAGCATTTGCAAGCACACTGCATTTCTAGTCTGGGATGTTAAGTGTACAACAAATTTTAATCTCGGCAAACACATCAAGCAGTTCCATGTCTCTGTGTCTCTCCATTAATTTCTGGAATCTAGTAATGATACCCTGGGTGACAAAGAAGTACTAATTCTTATAAATGGTGGCATGAACAGTCATAATTTATCTTCAGGTTTAAGAAGAGATCGAGTATTCTAAGCCAGAAAATATAATCTGATTTGATTTTATATAATAGTTTGGTTCTTTTGAAGTTCTTGGGAGCAAAAGGAAAGAACTTCCTCGTTTTAGTTCTTTTTTTTTTTTTTTTAATGTATTTAAATGCATTAAATGAATAGAACCATTCTTATAAAGAAAATAAAACATCAGAGAAATGTTCTTCTGCCTAGGCTTGTGAAAGCTGGGCTTTGTCTAAATTATTTGCTGATTTCAGTCATCCATTTCTCAGAAAGAGAAAGAAAAAAGGTACAGCATCACATAATCTCAGAAGGTCTCTCAGGAGAAGACAAAGGCCAGCTCGTGCCTATTGTCTAGATTCAATCGTTCAATACTCATCATCCTTATTCTTCTTATTCTTATGCCTCAAAGTAATTTCAAAATGAGGAGAGATAATGGGAATAGTTGTATGAGAGCAGCATCTCTGGCAAATGTGACCCATTCTGTAGAAAAGGAGCTGCTCTTGTTATAAAGCTTTAATTTTCTTTTACTTAGTTTTACTGCAGGTCTTCAGCATTTCACTGCGGCTTTTATGGTGTTTCAAAAAAAACCATTTGCTTCCCCAGTAAAATATTATATTTATGTCATCTGTAAATTTACACTTTTACACAGCTCCAGTTGCATCTTTTGTTTGGAAAAATTGCATTTACATTGCAGCTGCACTCTGTTTCATAATTAAATCACTTTCAGTCTAAGTAAGTACAGGAAATCTATGCTTCAGTGTGCAAGGCTGCTGACAAAGGGAAGGGTAACCCAATTCTCATCCACACAACTTTTTAATTAGCTGCTGCACATCTGAGGATTAGGCTAGTTGGGATGTCTTGCAGAAAATAACATTAATATTCAATTTAGTTAAAGGCTTTCAATAAACAAACAGAATTAATAAAGCTATTAAGCAAATGTCTCTGATGACCACTTTCCATATGGATTGCAACTATTCAGGAGCATTTCCAAACTCAGGCAGATGAGAAGGTTTCTCTGCCTGGGTTTTGGCTGAATCTTGAGGAGTAGCTGGGTATTTTCCATCCTGAGCTCATTTGAATTTGCTGAACGTATTTTCTGGGGTCTACAAAAGCCAGGTGGAAAAGAGTGCTTTGTTACAAGCTCTGCTATCAGCCCTCACAAAGTACAGTATTTCATTTTCTCTTTGTCTATTTTGTCTAGGTTTCAGAATATTCTGCATCTGAACAAGAAAGTTTGTTTTTGTTTTTATTTTTTGTGAGTTTGAAATTATTTTAGATATGAAAGGTTTGTTAAATTATGCCTTTATCTGGATTTTTCTTTTAAAATGTGAGCAATGGTTTTGTGAAATGTTCTGGATGAGCCTCTACATCTCCAAGTTAAATGATTGGTATTAAAAAAACAGCTCATCTAATGTAAACCTGGGAATTATTTTAGGTTTGTATTGTCATTTGAAAAATCTGGAATTTCAGTGAAAGAGAACTGGTATAAAAATTAATTCATATTTCTTGGAAAACAGGCTCTGCTACTTACGTAAGTCCTGGCAAGATGGTGTTGATTTTGTGTGGAGATTTTGGCTGTTTTTATGGTGTCATAAATTCACTTTATGTTATAGTGTGCTATAAATCACAAACGTCCTTTCACAACTTTGGAGAGCTACTGAGGTAACAGTGATGATGTAACTTCTCCCAAAATGCTATTTACGTTTTCTGTAGGAACAGGCTGTGTTTGCATTGAAGAGACATTCAGTTCCTACCCAATATATACTATTATTTGTATATTCCACGCACTTGCAAGCGTGTGTGTGAAATTGATTTCACTTTGGGTTTTTTTGCCAAGAAATTAAGAATAAAATAAAATTGGATGGCAGTAGAAGAAGGGCTTTTAAGAAGCCATGAGCCCAACAGGAATTGGACAAACCCTTGGATGTTGGTTTGTGATTTGCGCCACACTGAGCTGCAATGGGGGAGTTGTTCACCTGCCTCACAAAGGCTGCAGAGGGGGGCTCCAGGCACTCCTGAAACATCCCTCCACAGACTTCATTTGGTGAAGAATACAAGAATTGCTTCCCTTAACCCTTAACAGAGAGGCTGCTGGGTGACCTTGCCATGGGGTTGTCAGAGGAGCATCCTCCAGGAGAGGGTTTGGGCAGGAGGCCGCGGGGAGCAATTCCCTGATTGTCCCAGCTCAATTTGCTGCCAGTTTGATTTAAGCCTCTACTGAATCCCAGAATCACAGGGTTGGAAGAGACCTCCAAGATCATCCAGTCCAACCCAACCCTGACACCTCAACTCAGCCCTGGCCCCGAGTGCCACATCCAGCCTTGTCTCAAACACACCCAGAGATGGTGAATCCAGCCCCTCCCCAGGCAGAGCATTCCAATACTTTATCACCCTTTCTGGAAAAAACTTTTTCCTGATATCCAGCCTGTATATCCCTTGGCTCAGCTCAAGGCTGTGTCCTCTCCTTCTGGCAGCTGCTGCCTACTGGTGAGTTAAAGATACTGCAGGGGGTGTTTGTGTGGAAATTTTATCTACTGCTTTATATAAACTACCTGGAAATTACGTGGGACCCCAAACAGCCACTGCTCTTCCCTTTGCACTTTGCTCCACGCTCCCTGCCCAATTCTGGGACTGGAACTCTTGGGAATAAATAAGGAATATTCCGTATTGTGACTGCCAGCAGAAGTAGGGAGCGAAAGAATGTTTCAAAGCAAGATTTCTTGTGACTTTTCACAGCTTTCAAATTGCAGCTTGCTTTGTAATCCACTGAAATTACACAAGTTTCTCGTGTCCAAGGCATTTTTCCTTGTCAGCAGGCAGGATCCAGCAGGCATCTGCCCACCATCCACAGGGAGCTCGTTAAGCTCCATGACGTTTGTTGCTGTTAATTTGATATGGCATTGCATAAAGGACGGGCCCAAAGTCCACACTGCAGTGTAGTGCAGTGGAAATGATGAAATTCTCTCTTTGGTTCAGGTTGTCTCCCAGCCCTGGTTTCAAGTTGGATCAGCATTAAATGCAGATCAGCTCTGTGGGAACAGCTCTGTAGTTAATTTCGTTCCTTCAATGAGAACACCACAAAGTTGTGTGTGCAGCCCTGAATTCATTCCCTGAATGCCTTGGAGCTGGGTGCCTGTTCCAGGGCTGGGGTTTGTGTAAGGGATGGGAGCTGCCCACGTTTCCCTCCCTGCCTTCCCAGCTTTGGCTCCTGGAGAGGTTCCTGCAGCAGATCCGAGGCTGGTGCAGCCCAAATCCATCCTCCCTCAATGATGATTGTTTCCTCTGCTTCCTGGCTTCTTGGGTAGAGAGAGATGAAGGAGTCCTTGTTATAAAAGGGTGTTTATTGTAAGGTATTGCAGTCAGTCTCACAAGGGTATAAGATAACAGTTTGTGTTGTTGCTTGAGTTCTCAGTGTCCCAAGCAGGGGCACAAAGCAGAAGCAGCAGGGTGGCAGTTCAAGCATTTAGAGGCAGCGTTCTTCATTCTCCATTCTTCTGTGCTTCTCTTGATGTAGTTTGCTGCATCCTGTGTCCCATATCCTGCATCCCTTGGCAAAGTTTGCTGCATCCTAAAATCCTCTAAGAATTCTAAGGCATTATATTTGCTCATTGCCCAGTCAGCTACAAACACGGTTCTGTATTGACACTTTCTGCACCTGTAAAGAACAGAAGAGTGTATTTTTCACATGGAACTTACACATGTGATTATCGTGTTCTATCTTCCAGTTTATCGTGTTCCATCCTTCTACCTAACTACGTTCTGCTATGTCTGTGTTTTGACTAAGGGATAATCAAGCTATGGATAACTATATCATTCTATGGATAACTGTATCATTAAACTTTGGACTGGAGAAAAGGATACTTTGGTCACTGACTGGTTCAGCTTCTTATATGCTTAAGGCAGTTTAAGGCATTTTCTACTTGCTAATAACTCAAAGCCAAGGCTTTGCATTTTTCTATGTCTCCGACACCTCCCAGACATCTGATTCCTAAAGCAGCACAAACACAGGGAAGGTGGGAAAACCCTTCAGGAAGAGGATGCTTTGTGCCAGGAAGGCTGTTATTGTTTAGCCTTAACAAGACGACAACTTCTTCATCACTTTAATGGGACTTTTTCTGTCAGAGATGGATATTATATATTAAGGTGTCCAGGAGTAACCTATCCACACTTCGATCTATTGAGTTCTCAGGAGAAATTAAACAAATAATAAAATGTTCCAAAATGATCAATTTGGAGGAAGCCTTTAGTCAATTATTAATTGATTATTCACATTAGCGGAATGCTTGTAAAGATCAAAACCTAATTTTGACAACATGTGCAAACTTTTCCTATTGAATTTAATAATATATTCTCAATCTGTTGTTCATTAAGGTGAACATCTGTGAATTCATTATTTTTTCTCTAAGCTTGCTACACCACAAACTTCATTTCTTTAACAAATTTTCCAAAGAATAATCCCATTACAAGCTTAGTTTATAATACATACAATGACAGCTTCGTTAGCATGTTTATCTTTTTGTTGTTTGGGATTATTTGGTGGGTTGTTTTGCTTTTTGGGTTTTTTGGAGTTTTTTGTCTAATAAGTTTTTGCAGCAAAATCTGTTCTGGGATGGCAGAGGGTTAGACCAGGGAAAGTGGATAAATCTGGTTGAGGAAACTGGCTGCAGAGGTTGAGATGTTGTTATCCCAACTCATAAAAATGTGACACCACAGGTTTCCCAAAATATGATGGTTCTTAGCTATGAATATTCACTTGCAATTATAGAACATAGACATTTTATCCACCTTGGTGTTTGCCTTATTTTGGTATTCCAATGCAGAGTTTTAAAGTATTGTAAAATTCCTCTCTTGCTAATTTTACGTTGCTGTTGAGGTGAAATTGCAACAGTTTTCAGTGCAGACCATGAAGGTGAGAGAAGAAACGGGTGAAAAATGCTGGTTTTGAACTTTTAAAAGGAAATATGTAACGCTGCTGAGGGATGAAACCTCCAGGTGTTTCTTTAGGCACTTTCCAGGCAATGCTGATGGTTTCACATGGTACAGTTGGAGCTGAACCCTTCCAGGCACCTTCCCATGGAGAGCTGCTTCTTCTTGCTTTGACATTTTTTTTCATAAAGTTAATGGTAAATGAAATACTGGTGTTTCAGGGAAGATGAGTTACGTGCTGGATTAATCCGACCAGCCCACATTAGGAGAGCAGGGAGCAGAATTTGCAGCTGCAGAAGATTGTCACCATGTTCCTGTGTTTAATGGAATAATTTAGGCACGGAGACAGAAAGAAGTCTACACTAAAATGAGTACAAGCACTTTTAAGCAGAAAACCTGTAGCTAATTTTCAATCCTGTAATTGAATTTGCAGGGTAGCACATAAATAAAGCTGGGCTTTTTAAAAAGTTGGATGCTTTGCAGTGCATAACAATGTTTTACTGCCTCATAATACTTCCCTGTGTATTTCCCCACATACCCTGCAGTTACATTGCAATGCTGCGTGTCCAAAACTTCACCCGTGCTGCAGCCCGCACAGAATTGTGTCAGGAGGCTTCAGAAAGACATGGAAATAGTCCACAGCCTGCTCAATACCAGCTGGTAATTTGCAATTTGCTGCAGCACGCTCAGCCCTCGGTGCAGGGTTCCTTCTGGACTGCAGCCTGAACTGCAGTGCTGAGCTCTTCCCTCAAAGGCTTCTGCATGAGTTTGTCTTTTGATCCCACTGAAATCACAAAATCATAGAATCACAGAATGATTTGGGCTGGGAGGGACCTTAAAACTCATCTTGTTCCACCCTGCTGCCGTGAGAATCCAATTCCACCATCCCAGGCTGCTCCATCCTGGCCTTGGGCACTGCCAGGGATCCAGGGGCAGCCACAGCTTCTCTGGGCACCCTGTGCCAGGGCCTGCCCACCCTCACAGGGAAGAATTTCTTCTTGATCTCTGATCTAAACCTGCTCTCTTTCAGTTTGAAGCCATCCCCTCTTTCCCTGTCACTACATGCTCCTCTAAGTCAGAGCAGGTTTGATTCAAGTCTGAGCTTCGGAGAGGTTTTTTGTTGTTTTTTTTTTTTTTTTTTTTTTTTTCTGAAAAGAAATCCCCACAGAGTTTCTAACGGTATTAAATTATGCCAAAAATGACGTGAAATTCTTTTGAACTTCTTCTGACTTTACTGAAGCACTCGCGTTTAGTAATTAAACAGAAGATTTTGCAAGGTGCTGAGTGAAATGGTGTTAAAAAGTTGCCATCGTGACATGGACAGCCGTGCCCTTGAACTCACTGCCACCCCACAGGTCTGGGTTGGATTATGTGCATTACAGATGCAATTTCACAAAGCACTCTGTTCTCTCAGCCCTTTTTAAAGGCAGTGGAAGTCAAGGCCACCTGGGTTGAAGCAGAGGACATCCAGCTCATTGTAAGATTGAGTCTTCACTGTAACTTACGCCCTTAACATTTCAGATAATCCATTGATCTCTCTTGAACAGCCAAGATCTCTAATAATGCCACATTTCTACATCATCCAAAGTCAATTAAAAGACTTGTATTGTAGCTATATTTTAATCAAGACTTACTGGGAAATGGAAGGAAAGGTTTCTGCTTGCCTTAATAGTACCATTTGCAAAAAGAAAAGCTGACTGGAAAATCAAATTAATTATCTCTTCTTTATACGCCCTTTATATGTTCTTTTTCTTTGTAAAATGAATTTAAATTATTTCTATACTAAGAAAAAAAAAGTATTTAAAAATCATGAGAAAGAGTAGATGTATCATTCCAGACTATTCACTTGGAGAATTCAAGTGTAATTCATTAAATTTTGCTCTATAAATAAGACCTCAGCAAAATACTGGTTGTCACTGAGACAGGGTGAGTAGGCACTGACTTTTCAGATCTTCCAGCCCCACCTACTTAGGAGGTTTAAAGTGGAGGGTTTTGCTGAGTTTTGAAGGGTTTCAGGACTACTCCTGAGAAGTGTTTGCTACTTTTTGATGTGTTCCAAAGTTAAAAATAATGGGTATCCTACAGATTAAATCCTCTCATCCAAAACATGATCTCACATATTTGGTCAAAGCAAATAGTTTATTGCATGCATGTGAGAGAAGCATTGTCATGGATGGTTGGATTTATTTTGATTATTGGTTAGGAAAACAAAGCCTGAGTTAGTGCTTACTACACGTTAAGAATGGGTAAGGGGAAAAAAAAAAAAAAAGATTGCATTGGCAATGAATCTGTTGGTCCTGTGACAGATTTGAGATTAAGTTCTTACACTTCCATGACATTTTGAAGTAGACCATTTTTGTTGAGGGAAAAAGAGAGGAAAAGGAAAGGTCATGTCTCTCTTATCAGGCAGTCATAGTCTCCTGTAAAATAGAAATGTCTGTTTAATGTCAGTGAACAGCCCGGATGGAGATTCATGTTGGAGCAAAACATCTCTACTTTATCTTCTACCTCAAAGTTTACACTACTGAAACCTTGTGATAACAGAATCCTAAGTCATTTTCTGATGGGATTCTTCTGTCATTACACCATGATTCTCCACATGCTGTCCACAGGGTTTTCTTTTTTTTTTTTTTTTTCCCTTTTCTCCTCCAAAATCAGCCCCTCTGCATTCCTGACAAACTAACCCTTGTACCAGGTATCTGCAGCCATGAAGGACCCAATGACCTCAGAGCCAAGTTACTGCATTTAAAATATTTCATGGGTTTTGCCAAGGGTGATTTTTGCAAGTCCTTTTTCCTTCCTGGCTGAATGTTCAGACAGAGGAGCAAGAAAATCATTGATCAAAGTTATCAGGAGGAGCAGTGCCACAGTGGTGTTGGAAAGCACAAAGGGAGGAATGGGAAATGAACACATTCCCTACAGCAAGTTTGGCTTCATCAGCCCTTTGAGCTCTGTAGAAGGAGCAACTTAATTTCTGTATTGCCTTTTGTTTTGTTCCGTCTCCTCCTCTGTCTTATGAATTTGTTTCTAGCATTTGTATGTTCACCTAAATTATTTATTTCAAAAATACGTTGCTTTAAAGCTTTTATTCAATGATAAAATAAGAAAGATTCTGTTCTTCTCAAGCTTTACAGGCCATATAGAAATGGAAAAAAAAAAAAAAAAGATCGTGGGCAGTCATGATAGTTTAATGACAGCAATAAGAGCAATAGCTTTTACTTATTACTCCGTGCAGTTATGGTTCTGAACTGTTACTTTTCCCCACCTTAAAATAAAAAGGATTGAAGTGCAGCCTACCTTGAGGTTAAATGTGTGAATGTGCATTTGAATGGTTGGGTACATGGGGGCCTGGTGTAAAACTGGGCAAAACCGAACCACCTGCGGATTAATATGCTCGAAGGAAGTTTTGATATCAGCAGAAACGAAACACATTTGAGCAGAGAAGTGAATTTTTGTGTCTCTGTGTGTGTGTGCACGTGCAGGGGTTTTTAATTAGCCTTCCCTCACCATGCCCTTCTGCATAAGGAATATCCTTCAAAGAAAGATACACTTTTTAACAGCTAAGACTTCCACGTTATTGCTGGCAATAACTGGTGAATATTATTTAATAAGTAATGATTGAAATAACTCTTTCACAGAAATTACCTATTAACGGAATTTCTGAAGTGATGGCAAATTACACTGCATTGCATATTCGTGCAGTTTAATTTAATCCTATATTTAACGTGAAATACGACATTAATTGCTTGTAAATAGTTTCTTATACTCTAGATGCGGTTTTTAAAATACTGTAACATCAGGAAGGATGACCTGGCCACACGCTTCAATCAGTCAATGTCTTTGTTAATATTAGGTACGTTGGCAAACCAATAACCATTTGAAAAGAAGGAAGTTTGGGTTATTTAGTCAAGCAGGGATTTAATTACATGTCTTTTGGAGTCTGATAGAATAAAAAGCAAGTGAAGGCAATGTTTTGGCAGCTGAGATCCTAGGAAAAATAAACATAAGTAATTAGTTTATGTTCTGTTACTCTCTTCAATTATTCCTCACCTGTACCTTCCCCTTAATTTCCTCCTATTTCTTCTGCTTTTCTGTGGTCCCTCCATGTCACTGCTTGCTCATCCTTCTGCCTACGGTAATTTTATGTTCCTTTACTTTCCAGGATTGAGTCTCCTTTTAGTCCTTTCCCTCTACCTTCTGCACCTGGGTTTCATTTTTCGTACTCAGACCAGGACTGGCCTGTTTTTCATGCATTCTCACGAGTCCTTGGAGGGTTTTTCACAGAAAGAGAGGACATGAATCAACTCATGGTCCCTGTAAGCCAACAAGAGAGATGGTCATGTCTGTGGAGCACAGGTCACAGCAGCAAAGTCCATTTTGTATAGGCAGGCACCTTTCAGTGTTTTATCCCAAATTCCAGGAGTTCCCTGTGATGAGCAGGGCTCTGTCTCCCTTTGTCACTCTGGAATTTTGCTTCCTTCCAATGCCTCCTTCTTAGGAGCAGCGAGTTGTTCCTACCTGGTGAGATTTGCTGTCATTAGTGGGATTTTACATTCCTTTCCACATCAAAACATGTAAATGTCTCTGGGTCTCTCAGAAAGCTTTAATCTCGTAAAGTAGGTTTTATTGAAGAGTTGTTGTTTTTTTGACATTCGTGATGAGTTTGATAATTGCATTAATAATTATTCTTTCATGTTTGCTATTTACAACCAACAAAGCATCTGATCCTGAACCTCAAGGAGAAATCAAAATAATGGTGGAGTCAAAGCTGTGACAGCAATTGAGAGCAAGTATGGCTTTTGCTGAAAAGAAACAGTTGAGTTTGAAGGGGAAGGATGGCTCAGGACAGCTCTGCTGGCCACTGCCACAGAGGGGCAGGGGCACAAGGAGTGTTCCAGCTGCAGCAGGAGAGGAGCTGGAGCGTGGCTGCATTCCCTGTGATCCCCCAGGACAGTAACTTTCTTTCATAAACGAATCAATTCCTGCCCTGAATCCCCTGAGCAACTATTTAAATAACTGTGAGCTTAGCGTGTCTCTGTTTCCAATTTACAAAATTTATCACTTCACCTCTGGGTTTTCAGTGGGGATGTGCTGAATCCGAACTCTTCAAAGGAAATTTAGCAGTTGGAGTTGCTAATAAATCCTTAGCTTGCCCATCTGTATAATTTGTATTAACATGTCCATTAAAGGTTTCTATACAGCTTGGAGATTTCCTGCAGTAACGCTTCAGAAAACTGAAATAAGGGGAAAGCAAACAACAACAATATTCATAATTTTATATCCATTAAAAGCTCAGACAGCATTTAAATAACAACAACAACAACAAAAAAAGATTTTTCCTACTCTCAGCATAATTAACTAAGTGCTTTTCAACTCCCAAATCATTTTTCATTCCGGTCTCTCAAGCTGGGAAATATTGGAAACATTGGACCCTTTCCTTGTCCTCCTCCTTTCAGTGAATTTTCATTTGGAATTTTGTGCTGTTCTCATTGTATAAGCTCTGCTCTGTTACTTTTCAGTTTTAAGTATGCTAAACATTTAGCTCATGAGAAAATTTAGTTCCGGTTAAATTCTATTTGTCTCACCTAAAAATTTACCTGTGACAGGCAAGCACGTGATGGATTGTAAAAACAATTCTTGAATAAGATTATATCCATCTCATGCCCAAGATTTTTGTTTAAAATTTAAAAGGAAAAGCTTGGATTAGTTAATATTTCTGTTGGGTTAGGGTTTGGTTTTTGTTGTTGATTTTTTGTTGTTGTTTTTTAGGGTTTTTTTTTTGGTTGGTTGGTTGGGTTTTTTTGTTTTTTTTTTTGGGGTTTTTTTGGGTTTTTTTAAATTCTGCCTCTATCATGGATGGATGCTCTTGCCCTGCTGTTAGTGTAGTGTTTAGAAATTGTGAACTTTAAAATCTTCCATATAATTGAGTTAGTATTTGAAATCCACATAATTTTTAATTCTTTGGGGTTTTGTTTGTTTTGTTTTGTTTTTTTCTCCTAAGACTCATGACACACTGAAAAAACTGTTTTGCTTAAAGTCAGAAATCTTTTGATATACTTCGATTTGGGCCCCAAAATTAATGTCCAAACATTCTTTCTAGCTTTTTTTTTCATCCTTTATTTCATGTGGGGGGTAGGAAAGTGAAAATGGCCCATCACTTTCTCCGTGCTGGGAAGCAGAGGAGATGAGGAGAGCTGTCATTGCCCTTTGGGAGAAATACCAAAGTATTCAGAATTTCCAATGGAAATGGGAGAAATGTGTGCTATGTTTTGATTGACAGATCTACTTAATTTTAGCCTCAATAGTCACGTAGAGCCAGGCTGAGTCTGGGTCCAGCATCTCCCCACCCTCACACTGAGCCTCTTTATCCCATTGATGCCTTCAGTTTTAAGGGTTTTTTTTGATGGTGATGGCATCACCATCAGCTCCATAAAATAACCCAAACGTGCCTGGCTTTTGCTTAATGCCAGATAATCTTGTAGAGGCTTCCATTCAGAATTCCAAATGTCTGGAGGCGTGGGACTTTCCTGACAGGCTTTCCATCCCATCCTTTCACCGTGTTATTCAACATGTTTCCTTCTTCCCTACAACTGCCTTGATTATTTTCTGTTTTGTCATAAAATATTTGCTTAGTAACAGGCACAGGGACTTGGCAGCCATCTCGTGTTTCTGCCTTTGATTGTGAGGAGCTTTGAACCCATACACAACATTTCACAATTCAGAGGGGAAAAGTAAGCCTGGCAGTTGATTTCCAGCTTTTAACCAACAGGCAGAGCAAAATATTTATTTTCAGTGATCATAGTTCTATTGTTCTCCAGGCTGTAGGAAATAATAATGCCTAATCAGATACTCCTGCAATTCAGAACCTAAAATTATCTTGGCTCCTACAAGATTGGCTTTAACCTTTATCTCGCAGATTTCTTTTCTCCTGTTTTCCTCAGGTTTTTAATGGCAGGGAAAAATGAAGACACTTTTGCATTTTTCTGACTGCAGCGTGGAAGGTTTTATTGCCAATCTGTCTGACTGGAGTTAATGAGAATATCTATCAACCCTATGCTAGATATTAGCAATATTTATCAAAAAGTTCATTTTTCACATGAAGTTAACATTGCCCTTGAACCATCTGCTATTTTTTTTTTTTTCCCCAGAATTGAGCAATTTTAGGGAATTTGCTAGAAAAAGTAGCAGTGTCTGATGTGGGGATGGCAGGAGATGGAGCTGGAACATCTCAGTCTCTCAGCAGCACCCTCGGAGTTTCTGAGTACAGACAGTTTAATACAGAATCGTGGTTGGGGTGGGAAGGGACCTTGAACATCATCTCATTCCAACGCCCTGCCATGGGCAGGGACACCTCCCTCCTTCCCAGGTGGCTCAGAGGATCCAGCCTGGCTTTAAACACACCCGGGGATGGGGCAGCCACAGCTTCTCTGGCCAACCCTTATCTGACCATTTCCCCTTTGCAGCCAACTCTGATCCCAGGCAGCAATTTAGCCAAAGATGGGGAAGGAGAGTTTGTCTTTGTTTCGATTTCTGCATAACCAAGTGTTGATATCAGCACAGGACCTTTTGTAGGAGGAGAAAATTATGCAGCCATGCAAATAAAAGTCAGTTAATGCCAACGACGGGGTCTTGTGTTTCCAGGTCGTGGCGTGCCATCGTGTCTTTCACAAACAGCCTTCAATTATTCTGTGCGCCCCTTTTTCCACGGGTGGGCCAGATTTATTTCTCTCTGAATAATTATCTGACATATGGCAGCCCCTGATAGTGTTTCAGGCCAATATAAATGAGAGGAGCAGCCCTGGGTGTGCTGGGCAGGAACCTGTGCTTTTTGAGGAAATCCAGGAGGCCCTGAGTGTTCCCAAATTGCTGAGCAGCTCCTGCCTGTGCCTTGGAGTTTTGCAGATTTGATGGTTTGGGAATGCTGGACCTACGGTGAATATGTTGTGAATGATCAAGTTCTGTGATGTGGAAATTTCAGGGAATAAATTTGGAATCTTTGTATCAAGTTTTTTTTTTTTCCCAGAGGGATATATCAGGATGGAATAAATGTTTTAAAAATTGTCTTTTTTAAAACTTTTGAGAGCGCTGAAATAAAAGAGGTAGAAATTTCCCCTTTTTGTTGTGGAAACAGGTTTAGGATTTATTGTATAAATTAACTTTTTTTCAGTTAGAAAATCAAACAACTATTTTAGCTTAATTGATGGATACCTCCATTTTAACCTATTTTCTTTCCGCAAAATGCTTTTAAAAACTTGATTTGCAGAAGGAATAATTTTACTTGGTAAAAACAAAACTATTTTGAAAAGCAGTTTTCTGATTCTCCCCTAACTACTGATCTTGGAAACCTTTTTTCTGTGATTTGCTGTGGGTAACTGCAGACAAAGTGCTATTTCTTGACATGTTTGTACTGGTCAGGTCATAAACGCCTCTCAGTTTGAGTCCTTCCAATGTTTTGTGCTTTGAAAGGTGTTTGTGTTGATCTCAGATGAATCCCATATATAAACTGCTTTGGCTTCTCAAGGTCAGCTGGAATACCAATGCAGGTTTATCTTCTCTGGGTATCTGATGTCTACAGGATTTGATTTTTCATTTTTAGGGAGACGAATGAAAAGTCTGACTATTGCTGGGGATTTTAATGTAAAGATCAGCATCACAAGCCTGGTTACTGAAAGTTCAAAGCACTTTGTAATAGCTTTTCCAACCTTCTTTACTTGGTATCACACAACAGAGTCACTTTCTCACTCAGCATTTGAATAATTGTCTTCAAATGCAGGTACTACAGAGTTTACTGCAAAATTAGGCCTGAAAATACATATCCAGGGAGAGAAAATAAAGTGTAGATGTTATGATGCAGGAATAGGAGTGAATTTTGCATGATCACTGATGGGAAAACCACCATGTCCCATAGCCAATCCAGCCTCCTAAATAAAGCACAGGCACCACAAATCATTCTTTTCTCTTTTCACTATCTCTGCCCTTTGTGTTCATATTTTCCAGCAGCTGCATATGCTGTTAATCTGCATTTAGGTGAGGCTCTGAGTGCCCGCTCTGTGCTTGCAAAGAGATGCAGTGCTCGATTTTCCACTTGGGATGGAGGCCTTTTAAAATGTCATTGTGCGTTTCACCATTGCACCCACCGAGTTCCTTCGGTGCTGATTGAAAAGCTCACTTTATCCAGGGAGGCAGGAGCCCCCGTGTTTGTTATTTTTTTTCCCTATTGGCGCTGCTGAGCACACGGAGGGGCAGCTCTCCCTGCCTGCCTGCTAATCTGTCAGGGTCTGGCGGTGTCCATCACCGCATCAGCGAATTGCAGAGCGCTCGTTTGCTCCGCGCCTGGCTGGTTCTGGGGCACTGCCAGCTCCCTCTGTCCCCAGGAACTGCACTGCCCTGCACGGAATCCTCTGTCCGATGAAGCTTTGCAGGGAGGGGATTGGGACACGCCTGGAATTAGTGCGAGCTGCAACACCAACAATTAGTGCTGCTGCTCAGGGTGCTGGGTGCTCCTGTTTATTGC
This sequence comes from Picathartes gymnocephalus, assembly GCA_013390045.1. Lineage (NCBI taxonomy): Eukaryota > Metazoa > Chordata > Aves > Passeriformes > Picathartidae > Picathartes > Picathartes gymnocephalus. The sequence continues at coordinate 112,276 of WEKY01027090.1, read as the reverse complement.
TCAAACAGGGAAACTGGAACAGACTGGGGCTGTGCAGTGAGGGTCAGGGGAGGCTCTGCCTTGAGGGATACCCGGGGGTTTCTGCCCCAGACCCCTAGTGCTGAGATGTGAGACCCAACATCTGTGCAAACCAAATACCTGTGCAACCCCAACATCTGTGCAACCCCAGCATCTCTGCAAACCAAATATCTGTGCAAGCCCAGTGTCTGTGCAAACCAAGTATCTGTGCAAACCAACAATCTATGCAACCCCAACATCTGTGCAGACCCAACATCTGTGCAGACCCAACCTGTTATTGTTGTTCTCTGCTCACTTCTCAGCACAGCCCAAATCTCAGACCCTCCTGAGCCCAAGCAAAGCCCCACTGGTTCTGCTGCCCTTCCCAAGCATCCCGGCCAAGCTCAAGAGAGCTGTGCAGGTGTTTGTGGCTGGAGGTGGGGATGGTGATCTGGAGGGCGTTGCTGCACTGTGCTGAGAGCACTGAGCCTGCACAGGGGCTCTCTGGGCTGGAAATATATCCAGAGAGATTTTTCCATGTCAGTGCTCCTAGCAAGCAGCCACCCTTTGATCCGTGGGGGAAATTGTCCCTGGGAGATAATCTGGATAGCAAAGCAAAGCAGAAATCAAACTGCTCTTTCTGTGCATCTTTGATGCACTAGAACTTAATTTACTTTATGCATAGAGCTGCTTTAACGTTACCTGGAGGCAAGGTGCAATTTGGATTGCTTTTTATTTATTTTTTTCTTTTAAAGAAATCCCATTATCAGTATTAAAGTGTTTCATGCCTATAAAATCAGGCTGTAGATTAATAGTTTTTTGGGTTTTTTTTCCCCAATCAGGTTGAAGCGTGGGCTTCTATGACTTGTTTAGCTTGGAGTCACTGAAATTAAAAAATTAATTAATTGCAAGCACTTTATTTGTCAAGTTATTCTTTCAAATACTTGGGTAATATAAATGTGGATAATCCTATTCTGCAGGTAGATGTGAATGCTCTCTTGTCTTTACAAGGCAGAGGCACAATAGGCATGTCCCAGCAAAAACACAGCTTAGTTTAAAACCCATCTTGTTACTCCATTAAACCATCCCAAATTGTTTGAGCTGCAGTGAGATATCTGTGATGTATCAGTGAGAACTCTGACTTCTAAGTAAATGGAAGCCAGAGTATATAAAAGCAGGTACATCAAATTAGGTGTACAAATTAAATGACAAGATTTAGGTTCCTAAGTAAGTTCTGACCTAATTTTTCTTAGTGTCAGTCCCATCTGCTATTCCCATCTGCCTCACCAGGACAGGTGGGATTTCTAAAAATATCCATGGGAATGTAGCTTTAAACACCTCAGTCTGAAAATAAAGCAAGGTAAACATTGTTAAGTGCTGGAACTGAGCTTGAATCTCTGAAGTTTAGATTAGATATCAGGCAGAAATACTTTAATCAGAGGGTGGCAAGGCCCTGGGATGGAATTCCCAGTGGGAAGTGTCCCTGCCCATGTCAGGGAGTTGGAAATAAATTATTCATAAATATATAAAACATATAAATTATCTGTAAGGTCCCTTCCAACCCAATCCGCTCTGTGATTCTCTGTTCTGATTTGCAATCTGTTGAATGCTCTTTCATGAAAACTTATTTAAACTTTGGTGCAGTGACATCAATAGTAAGGGTTTAATTCTTAAACAAAGCTTATTTCTACCTAAAAACTATGATCAAATAAAGCTTTTGAAGTTGACTCCTGTAGGTTTATATACATTTTCTGTCTGCTACCTGACAGAATTATGTGATGCCCAATATTAGCTGCCCATCAGATTTTCGGCCTAAACCTGGCTGGTGCCTGTGCTGGGATTCTTTTCTTTTCCCTAAATATTGTTGTTTAATAAGGAGAAGCCACTTTCTACCACTCCAGATTTTAATTAGAGCACTTGATTAATGAAAAATTCTATTCTGTCTCAACAGTAAATCCCCCCAGACTTTGTTAAATTCTGTTGTCTGTGGGTCAGAGTTTAGAGCAGTGATTGGTCTCTAAAGGAGTTAATTCTTTGGACAGTGGGGGCTCAGTAAAACAAGTGCATTAATATTTTCATCAATTCCAGCTAACTTACAGTATTTCACTGGTCAGATCTAATTTGCTTGATGAGACATCACTGAAAGATGTTATCTATGGTGTAAGCTTAGGAATTGATTGTAACACATAATTCAAGGGCACTGTTTCATGCCTCGGGCAAGAAATGCTATTTTTCTCTTCATTTCATTTGCTCTTTTATAATAACTTACTTTTTCCAAACTGTATCCACCAGATTTGTTTGTAGATTTGCAGACAAGCAAAAAATACGCTAATAAACCACCCTAAATCGGGTTTTTTTTCACCTGCACCCCTGTAAAATTGTGTTTATTTTTGCCAATGTGTGTCAGAATGTGGGAATAGCTCAGGAAAGTGGGATATTTTATTTGCATTCAAAGCTACTGTGCTTAGTGTGGTTATCTCATTCCTCAATCATTAAAAGAGAATACTTAGACATCAGAGTTTTACCAATATTGTGAAATTCGCTTAACAGGCTCCACTGATACTTTATATATGTATAAATATATATACACATATATAAATATATATATATACATATATATATATATATATATGTATATATATATATTTATATACACATGCACATAAACACAGCAGTCATTCTTTAGCTGATATCAATTTAGGGTGTATCTTAAGCTGAATCTTCAGCTCCCAGACTGAAATTCTTACATTAATTGGCTTAAAAATGTCCCCTCTCTACTGTTTCTGTTGTGTAAGCCTGGAGACAACCTTGTGTCTTAGGACTGCTGTTGGTTTTATTAAGCAAATCTCGTGTATTCCACCTTGGACACTTCATGGCGGATTTTCCCCCTGTAAGAAGAGAAAATAAGCTATGCTGAGTCAGCTGAAGACTTAAGGTCCACACGAAATTTACTGCTCTTATCACTGCTCCTCCCCCGGGAGTGCAGACATGAATCCCCTGCTTGCCCTGCAGCCGTCACTCCGATGGGCCAGGAAACGCTGACATTCCGAGCATTCAAACAAACCATCAGTGGTTTTCCACAGCGCCTCTGAAAATTTCAGATTTCAGACCGTTCAAGCATCATTGACCTCGGATGTGTGTAATTTAGCAGGATTTTTGTGCTTTGCTTTTCTCTATCGACGCTGTTAGCTCACTTAGCTAAGTTGTAAGTAATGTTAAAATGCTGTACTTGAGTGCACTCTCCAGCTGATACTGGACACAGGGATAATTTGGATTGCATTTGGCATAATATTTTCTGATTTTCTAAGATTCGGGTAATTAGCAAAGTCAGAATTTATCAGGGCAGAGCACTGACAAGGATGACCAGGATAAGAAAATTGATTCTAAGGAATTGGTTCTATATCCGTGATCATAACCTGTCTATTTTTACTGCCTGCACTAGGAGTTTGTGTCTCCCTCTCTTGTTTCTTTATTTTACTGGGAAAAGGTTTCCCTTTCTGTAGCCAGCGTTGACTCTGTTTGTCCTCCTGCCCTCATTTCACAACATCCCCGAGGCTTTTACATGTGCAAATTTATTCATTTCGTCGTTGGCCTGGTGATAGGCATTGCCAAACTCTTCCATGCGATTTAATCTCTGATAAATCATTAATTACTGAAGAAGCAGCCATGAATTTAATCCAGATAACTCTCTTCCTGATCAGTACCTGTCTGGCTTGTTAAAAGCTTGTGGTTTTGGAAAGCCAGGTTCCACCCACCCAGATCCATATCAGCATCACTCCAAAGTGAGAGATGTGTGTGAGATGAGGCAGGATTCCCTTTCTGCCTTGATGTCTGTGAGCTCTATTTCCCTCCAACACACCAGAGACTGACATTTTTGGACACTATTTTACTTTTTTTTTTTTTTTTCCTTTTTAATTGCATCAGCAGGGTTGATTATTGGCCATTAGGATGCACCCAGTGCCCCCTTTGAGCAGTGGCTTGTGGAAAAAACTGTTCTGTGGAAGAGTCTGTAGTTCCCATGTAGGATCTGATGGCCCATGACTGTAAGGGACTCGAGTCATTGAGGAAATGAATGCTCCCAGGGCTCTGATTGTGCTTTTTAATTCAGCCACTGTGGAGATCCAGTATTGTTTTTCAGTGTTCATTTCTCATTCGAGCAAAATTATCGCGACTGCTCACGTGAGGTTATGCACTGAATATATTTGGTGCCCCTCATTCTGAGCATTGTCTGCCCAGCATTCAACACTTCCCTTTGACTGAAATTGCCATTATGGGTGCTGTTGTCACAATTCAAATTAATTTCCTGTTAAACAGGGGTACTAATGAGCTCTAGTGAGGTGTAACTGCAGTGGGAGTGTGCTCAGCTAAAAACTGAAAAGTAAATTGGTGGTCTTTTGATTTCTTAGTGTTAGGATTGCCTTTCTTATAGGGGAGGCTCTATTATTTTTGGAGTTTTTTTGAATGACATTTAGCATGGATTGAATTATGTCTTCTGTTGTGTATATTTGGGCAGAAGATATAGCTGTCACATTTTTATTAAAAATAATAATAATGATTTAAAAAATTAGGCTGCCTGGATCTGTTAATAAATTGTAGGACTTAAAGAACTGCTGGACTTTTTGACCAGACATACATGACCAATTTTCTCAGAATGTGTCTGAGAACAGTCAGAAGAACATAATTTTCTCTTAGTTGAACCCCATTATTGATGAGAAGAGGAAAGATATTCCTCTTCATTACCACATCAGAGTTCAGAATCCATAAATAGCATTATTTTCAGGAAGATTTCACTGTATGTTCAGGGCTGTCGTAAGGACTTGGGTTTGTAGAAGTCTCTGGAAGATTCTGCCTTGGTTCAGGCTCTGGCATTTTAAGTCACCTGTTCTTGCTCTGCTTCAGGTTCAATGAGGATAACACTGGTTACTCTTCAGGAAGGAATACTCTGATGAAGTCTTTGGAAATTAATCCAGAAAGTAAATTGCTTCTAAGGGAGCATTACATGTAGGCATTTAAACCCCCCCCGCCCCACCTCCCCACAGTAACATATAATAAAGAAAATAATAATAATAAATTTCTCCATCTCAGGCATTCAATTTTTAATAAAAAAATTCTATTACCTAAACCTTTTTCAAAATACCATTCCATAGATTCTGGTAATTATGTTGAGGCTGAACCGAATGTTCCAAGTTAATTTTGTTCCTTTCTTTTACTGTATACCAAGTAGATAAAAGAAAAAAAAAAAAAGTGTAGTTTTCCTACTCCAGAGCAATTTAAGAGAGTATTTGCTGCCATAATTTAAGAATAGGAATTAGGCTGCTGCTCTAGAAAGAAAGGAAGATCCCTGACTCGTAAGGAGCAATCCCTAGGACTGTTTGTGTTGATTTCCATCCCCATGATCAGAACTGGCTGAGGTCCTAAAACCTTTGGATCAGGTCCTGCAGAAGCGGAGCATATGTGCGGTTTAGGTTTTGCATAAGTATTTTCAGAATGCTTTAACTTGCCGAAATCTGTCCCCTTTGAGCTCAGAGTGCTTTATTAACACGATGAGAGCTGGTTTCTGTGGGGTTCCTTTACAAGCACTGGAGCCAATTCCCTCTGGAGGAGATGAGAAGGAAAGCGCAGAACCAAGCACGGGACAGAACCTGCAGGCGTCTCTCACACGTGCCAGACCACTTCCCAAAAGGCATTTTGTTACAAAAAATAAATAACAAACAGCTGAAAAGCGCAGCAGAGTGTGGTGAGCGCCCGCGAGGGCGGCTGTGCCCTGGCACACACTGAGAGAAGAACGTTCCAGAGCACACCTGGCAGGGTCAGGCTGAACCAACAGACCCACCTGGCAAATTTCACCTCCTTTCTGCTCATCTGCAGGCTTTCATTGCTGGCACTTTCCTCTCCTGAGTCACCTGTGCAGTATTTCCTGCAGTCTGATGTCGGCGTGTAACTGGCTGGCGTGTTCAGGTTTCCTCGTTACCGGCACTGCCTGGTTGCCCACGGAGTTAAATGCTCCAATTTTCCTACTGCCAGGCAAAATCTACCTGCGAAGAGGCAAAGACCCCATACCAGAATTAGGTTTGTGTCCAGAATCCTTACTTCTTTCTGCGCAGAGAAATAAAATTCCTTGTCCAAAATGCTGGCGCTCGGGTCTGCCGCTGAGTAAAGGAATTCAGGAAGTGATGGTCCTGGTTTGATTTGATGTTACACGAACTCACGTTCATTTAATGTTACTGAAGACATGCAGATGTTTTATTCACATTATTACTGAATTTCCCCCAGGCATTTGGTTCATATTAGGGTGCTGTCCTGGCGTGATGGGATGTTATCCCTTTTAGTTGTATTTCAGTCCTGGTATTTACGGGAAAATTTACAAGGATTCCGTTTCTCATCACTTCCTCTTGTGAAGGTCATTTGTTAAAAATAAAAAGATATTAAATAAAAATAAAGAATGGACACATGTGGAGACAGCTGTCCTGGTGAGAAGGTGGCCACGATATCAGAAAAGTTATCTCTGATGATGTTACATTGTTTGTGTTGCTATTAAAAGAAATAATAGATCAAGAATGGATATCTAATTATGTTTCTAATTTTCAGCTTTCTATCACCCTTTCATCATTGCTTATGACAGGTCCAGTAACGTGTATTTTCTTTTTACTTTAGATCAGAAATTATCTTTCCATGCCGTTTCTAAATGGTCACGGTAAGAAAGTTTGCGGATTTGGAAAGATAACTGTTTGTACTGGGTGAAAACACGTACTGAAATTCAGGAGCTGTGCCATGCACAGTTGTCTGTCACATCCCCATCCATTTTTCAGGGAAGGTGTGAGCCCTGCTGGGCTGGAGTGGCAAACGTGGTGTGAGGGTATTGACTGGGAGAGAAGCACATTTTTGTTCTTCCTTATCCGACACCCCGTCATCCTCTCCGCAGCCTCCTGCTGCTTTTCTGCAAACACCACCAGCGCTCGCAAAGAAAATGAAGTTTTCAAGCAGATTTTCAACTTTTTTTTCGCGTTGGCCTTAAGCGGTGGAGAAGGTGAAGTAATGAAAACCCCAGGCTGCAGAGGGGCCGTGGGCTGACTGCAGAAACAGAGGAGTGAGCTCAGGATTGCTCTGCTCTGCTTCCACCTGGAGCTCCAGAGGTTGGGCTGGTTCCCCCTGGACTCCTGCTCGAGCCTTTGGTGGTGGAACCCCTTCGCTGCTGGAGCTCCATCTCATTAGTTCCACCACCTCTTTTTGCTGCAGTCTTGTCCCGGCAGCTTGAAGGGGTATTGATTAAGGGCTTAACTCACCTTTTTATCACAGCTAATTATATTTTTTTTTTGGCTGGGTGCAAGATTTCAAGACGTTGGGTCTGCAGCAGCCTGCAGCAAACGGAGTGGTGATTATAACTTGAGTGAGCTGCTTGCTACAGGTTCTGACTGCCAGCTATCCAAATTAGTATTCATAAAGAGTTGGAGAAGGAAAATTTTCCAGTCTTTTGAGATACCTGTTAAGAATTCAGATCTTATTTTCATCGTGAGTACATGGCTGCCTCTCGTCTTCCCTTACCTGTGTGGCTGCTTGTGAAAATTTGGGAGGGGTTTTGAATAGTAAACCACACAAATTTTGCTGCAGAATTGGCTCTCAGGCAGCAATTGTGCTCCTGAGAGAGATGAAGAATTAACCAGGGGCAAAGGTCCTATTGTACTAATTAAATTTAATTACATTTATATGAGCACCAGCACAGCTAATTCTGCTTTTTTGCTTTTATAAAATAGTGTTTACATGGTTATAGAGTGTTCGTTGTAGTGAGGTGCTAAAGTTCTCATGTTATTTTATGCCTTCTTGGTTTTTTTTCTTTCTGAAGCTAAACTGGTATATCTAAATGCATTTTATCATCTCAAATTACACAATTTAGTTAATCTGGGAAGCAAACCCAGATATTTAGGAAGAAGGGGCAACATTCATTAACTTTGTAAGGAATGAGATGGATATTTTTCTTTTCCAGTTTCTCAATTTAATTTCTCCATTCCACTTTCTGAAAAGAGAGCTGCTGTGGGGTGTGGGCAGAGCTTTAATGTGACAGTTTTCATGGTCACTCAAGTGAGTAAACACCTTTCCCAATTGCTTCCACAAACATGCTCTTGTACACTGCCACTGCTGCTGGTTTGTTGCATCCAAATTATAGAGGTGGTTGCTTGAATCCTCCAGCATTTTGCGGTCAAAATCCTCTTGCTGTGCAACCACAAGAGTTTTTGTTGGTCTAACTGGAGTCTTAGTGGTCTAAAGAATTTTTATTAGCCCTGTAATAATGATACTTGCATTTAAAATTCAAATTATATGCGGTTAAAATTAATAAATGCCAGCTTTCTTTTATCTGCCCCTCTCTCAGCTGCTCTGTTGCTTTTACTCTCTCTCACTGCTAAGTGGTTCCATTCTGCAGAGAGGTGAGAATCCCTCAACCACGAGCATTCAGATCCTTTCACAGAAATGTGATGCTGATGGTTTCTTTTTCCTCACCCTTCACTGTAGTCAGGGCCATCTTTAAATATCCTCCACCTTGCTCTTTCTTCACAGGGCTGCTTGGGCCCAAATTTGTTGTCTACGGTGTCTTTTACGAGGTGGATGCTGGTTCCTCTTTCTCCTTGTTAACCCTAAAGCTCTCAGGGGTGCATTTGCCACCGAAGGGAGGGGGTTTGTGGCTCTGCTCCCTCCAAGATCTCCCTGTGCCTGCAATTTCAGGGCCTCCAGCTCAGGTCATCCCTCCTTCAGTGCTCCTCTGTGCTGCACTTCATCTGCACTCAAGGACACTTCATCTGCCCCAGAATAACTGCACCAGTTGCTGTTTATTAGCTTCATATACTTTTATGTGTCTCTATAAAACCATAGAGATTCTATCTTCTATTTCTATTTCTCTTTCCCTGAACCAGAAGCTCAGGAACAGCTGCACATTTCTGAGAGTGGCTGTTCCAAGCAAACCAACGAGCAGAGCAGACCCAGCCCAGCCCAGCCCAAGAGGGCACGTCCAGCAAAGCTCTGAGCTGAGCTTAGCACTGAGCTTCTGCCCTGTTCTGAGCAGTGCCAGCACCAGATTTGTACATTCCCAAGGCTGCATAGCAAAGGAAAAAATGGGAGTTACTTGCAGTTTTATTCCATGCAAACATGTCACAGAGTAAACCTCTCCCTTTTCTCTTTCACCATGATAGGTTGAAACCCTGAGCTGCCTTTTTCATATTTGGCTTTTTGCAAACTTAACCTTGTTACAGCACCAGTCCTTCATCCCCAGGCTGGTACCTGCAGCTGCAACTCCTGTTTCATTCCTGCCCTTTGCTCATTTTCCTTTCCTGGGGATGAGTCCTGAAAGGTTCCCGGCGATGAGGTATCTGAATGCTGAAAAATAGTAGCTGTTCCTTCTTACTAATGAATCACAGGGGTGAAATGTGTATTTGTATGCTTTCCCTCCATCCTTAAATGTTCAGTTTTGGGCAGAGGCACCAGGCCTGTGTGTGCTGAAGATGTTGAGCACAGAGCATACAAAGAGAGAAATCTGGACTCTGAGTAATTTGCAGTGAGCATTTGTAAGTAATTCCAGGTACTAAGTGTAACAGTGCTCACTCCCCCTGTGATTTTCTGCACCCGTGTTTTCCTTCTCATCCTTGATTGCTAATCAAATTGCATACAGAAACGTTTTCTTGATGAATCTCAGTCTCTGGGCAGTCTCTCATGTGCTTGACTACCAAAACATGTAATTTGATCACTGTGTCTATGTAATAGAATTCATCTTTTCCAAAGCTTGAAAGCATTTCCCTCTGTGTCAAAGGCTAAATATTCCAGAGTCTGTTAAGTGGACTTGTCCCCCAGCTCTAAGGAAATAAATGGGATGCTGATTTGATAGTTTTCAGCACAATTTAAATAATCACAGTGTCCCATTTCGTAAACTGAGTGCTGCCTAAGGTTTCTCTGTACTGATTTTCATGTTTGGAAATGCTCTGGTGGGCTCTGTGTCCCTGTGGCCGGGCAGGAGCAGGGGTTCCTGGGCTGCATTAGGAGGAGAGTGCCCAGCAGATCATGGGGGGTGATCCTGGCCCTGTGCTCTGCCCTGCTGAGGCCACATATGGAGCACTGGGTCCAGTTCTGTCCCTTCCAGCCCCAGCCGTTCTGTCACTGTTTTTTGTGATTTTGCTTATTTGCTTTTACTGGGGGGGGGGGAAATAAAAAAAAAAAAAAAAGAAAAGAGGAAAAAGGAGAAGTGAGAAGATAATAATTTTTGCCATATTTCTGAAGCATTTTCCTTTTCTTCAGAAGCTGTAGGCTTTCATGTGTTTGTCCAAGCTCTCTAGAAATCTGATGGATTGGAATGGGTCAATGGTTCTGTAAATGTAAAATATTAGGGAATAATGAGGAGCACATGTGAGCAAGGCTGGGGACAAAATCAAGCTGTTACTGCATTGCCTCTGATCACAGACCCAAGCGAATAATAATCCTTTTTGGAGCTAGACCGCCAGCCTGTCCCTCAAATATTCCTGTTTTTCTTATTGAGTTAGCTCTAGCTCTTGAGAAGAGCAGGTGCCATTTCTGTGCTGCTGCTGTGGCCGTGGGGATGTGACACCAGGTACCTTTTCCCCTGGTTGTGGCTCGTGTGCTTTGCCAAAGGTCAGGCCCTGAAGATTTCTGCTTAATTCTGGAGCCTGGTTTCTGATGCTGTAGCAAGGTAAATCGTCTGTTTAAGCACTATCTGGAATAAGTGGTCTTTTGTTTACAATGGGCTGATTTGAGTCACAGTCTGCAGTGCATAATGAATGCTAAAGAGGGGTTGCAGTTCAGTCGCAAATTATTATTTACAGAATTACTGCTGACTTCTCGTTAGCACTTGCAAGTGCCAGACCAGCTCTTGAAGGATTTAGGAGATTGCTTAATGAGGATTCATTTATTAAGATGCATGGCTGGCCAATATACTGGTCATCACATTGATTTTAGGACTGGATCAGGGTGTGAGCAGCCTTTGCATAGCTGAGGAATGAAAAGCAGCTGAACTACTTTGGCCAACTTTTGGAAACACTTTTTTTTTTTAATTTTTCTACTCTTTGTATTAAGAAGTAGCTCATTCTTTCATTTCTTCTTTAAAAGCTTTGAAATAAAATTTTGCTATATGATAATTTTTGAAAGTAGGACTTTGTATAATAATGCAGGATGATATTGCACACTTAATCCTTAAATTTTAATTTTGTGTTGCAAAACCTACTGCAATTCCCTCCACACAGGCAGATCTAGTCTGCTCCAAGCTTAAAAATACATCCAGGTGTAACCCAGATGTTGCAAATAAAGGAACTTGGAAGCTCCTGTGTGACCCATGAGGGGCTCAGCGCCTCCTGAATTTCCATTCTGCTGAACTTAAAAACCAATCAAACAAACCCACAAACAAAGCAAAGAAACAACCACCCCCCCCAAAAAAAAACCACCCTGCATGTCCAATGCTTTATTTTCCTGGATGGGAAAACTGTCATTGATTGTTTAACTCGAGTTTTAAGCTGGCTGAGATAACACAAATCATTACACTTTAAAACCATAAGTTGGAAAAAATTGAACCTCCTGCTTTTGGTGGGGGCATCTCAGTGGGAACCTTTTGTCAGGTGTCAACATGCACCGAGGAGACATCGACTGCGCAGCTCTCCGTGGCCGCAGTTAATTGTCTGCTCCTCTCTCGCTCCCCCAGATCCATGTGGTTCCCAGCTTTTCCTGCACTCGCGCTCCCCTCCAGCGTGGGTGGGAGCCTGGGCAGCACGGGGCAGGGGCTGTGCTGCATTCCTGAGCTGCAAAACAGCCCCACGAGGGAGAAAATCTGCCTTAGACAGCCTCGGCAGGCAGCAAGGGTCACAGGTGTTTGAGTTGGTGTCTCCCAGTTCAATGGCAGCCCTTGGAGGAAGCCCAAGGAGGGAAGTGAATGCTCGGTGTCCCTGCCTTGTCCCTGTGGGACAAGAACAGTCTGGAGCTGATGTTCAGCCAGCATTAACAGCAGAGTTTGTCCTTTTTGGGTTTATTGTGTTGTTTTTAATCAGCTTAGTATTTTGGAAATTTCTTTTAAATATTTAAAAAGAAAAAAAAAAAAAAAAAAGGAAAAAAATCTATTTGCCCGTTCACATTAATGTACAAGATCTCTACCAACTGTAATGGAAAATGTGTCTAAAATCAAATTGGATGTCAGTGTTTTTCTTTCACTGAACTTATAAGAAAACCAAATTACTTTGTTCTTTTTTATGGGTACTATCTAGAGTCTTCTTAAAATAGTTTAAAAGTCAAATATCCAATGATATGATTATTTTGGATGAACAAAACAGTAAAAGTCTGATGTTTTCAGCTGCCTAGGAATTAGCTTGATCTGTTCTGGTTCCTGTTTTGGACTTAACTACGATATCACCAAATATTCCTAGAAGTTACCCCAGAACAAAAAAATAAGCTAAGACATTTTCTTTTGGTTTTGTTTGCTTTGGGTTTGGTTTTAGGTTTTTTTTGTGGTTTTCTTTGCTTGTGAGGAGTTTTGTTCATTTGTTTGTTTTGTTCGCTTTGTTTTGTTCAGTTTGCTCTCTTGGCGGGATTACTTTTGCTTCTTTAAAGGTTTTAAAATGGCTGAAGACCTTGGTTAATCCGTGTGCTGCTTGTGGGGAGACGAGAAAGAACATGACATAACTGAAGAAAGGCTGGTGTGAGAGCTAATGTGGTTTTCAGGAGCCTATGGAGAAAATCATCCCCAGCAGTGCGACTCCACAGCAGCTTCCTGCAAGCACTGGGAGGGGAATTAGTTCTTTGCCAGGAATTAATTCTCTGCCACCATCCTCTTATCCAAGAGGCACTGAGTTCTCTTGGCCTGTTGCCCTGGGGAGAGGAAGCACAAGGGCTCATAGATGGTTTTGCACAGGTTGTGCTAAAGTTTAGGCAGAATGTTTGGTTACCTGTGCAGTAATTCAATCTAAACATACAATCTGCTGAGGTAAATTTGCTGTTCCCTCTCTCAGAGTTGCTATTTTTAACGCTCGAGTTGCTCACGAGGGAGTGTTTGTGTTTGTGCTGCTGTCAGGGGTGCAAGCTCGGGCAAAACCAACCTTTCCAAGCCTATGTGATGCCTCGTGGCTGATTTGGATTTGCATTGATTTGCCTGTGTTGTTGTTTGATTCCCTCCAGGCTGGTATTGGAAATGTAGGTTTTTCTCTTTGATTCCCCCATTAGGCTTTTTCCTGGGTGTCCTATTGATACCTGCCCCGGGCAGCTCCCTTCCCTCCTGCCCGTGCAGCTGCAGAAATTAACTGGGAAATATTGGTGTGGGCCTGGAGCTGGGCAGAGCTCTGCTGTTCTGGTTGTGTCTCTGACATAAATGGCAATAAAACATTTCTGCATTCATTTAATGCCAGGAAGCTTCATGGAGCTTCTGATTCCTGACGATGCTCTCAAGTGCTGCTGTAAAGCAGGGCTTTGGTTAGAGAGTCTTTTGGCAAATGTTTTGGTCATTTTCTGTAGAATGCTCTTGGTTTTGATGTTTTGGTACAAGTTGTGTAAATGCTGAATTGCAAGACTGATGTAGGAAAATCGCTACTTCTCTACTAATGTTTTGTTTGTGAAGGGAAACTTAAAATTTTAAATGATGTCCCCTTTTTTCTCTGATCTGGTTTTGCCAGTGGCAGCTTATTGGAATTCAAGCTATAGCCCTGTTTTATGTATCTTCAAACTGCTCACTGTTACCATGTTTTAGACTATGAATCTGGATTTTATTGGAACTTTTATCACTCATCTCACCCAACAGTTATTTGGAGGAGGCAGGGCTAGGGGTAAAGGTGTGGATCGAGTTTGCTGTGTGCAGGTAACACACCTGTCAGGGTGTTGGTGGTGCTGCTTGGGAACATTTTAAAAGCCTGAGCAGATTCAAGATTGACTTGCTGACAGGAGCACCCATGCTTCTAATGTAAGTCCTGAATTCTGTTGCAGAGCTGATGAGTTGTTGGACAGGACAGATTTCAGGCTCTCCCAGAGCTCAGCCTGCTCTTGTGGAATGAGGGGCAAACTCTGGCAGGAGTTCTGCTGTCAGTGCAGCTGCAGAACAGGAAAAAAACACATTTAAAGGCGATAGCAGATAATTGTAATGGCTCAATCTTAAGCCTCATGAACCTGCAGAGCATTTCAGCAGGGACTTTGCTTGTCAAGGCATCCCTTCCTTAGCCATGGGTTTCTCAGCTCTGATTTGAAGATTTCCATTAATGAAGTTGTCTGTTCCTCACAGATGGAATATACTGCAGAACACATCTTGTGCAGTCACCAGGTTTTCAGTCTGGTTAGAGCAGATAAGATCATTACTGTTCTCTCACTTAGCTCACAGAGCTTTAGTGTTAGGTGATGTTGCTCATAGTGTATTTTAATCCATCTGATTCCATTAAAACAGGCTCTGCTACCCCTCACTTCAGTGGATACCCACTGGTATTGGCCAAATTACCCAGAAAACCTTTTATTGAGTCACTTGCTTTCAGGGTTGATTGTTGTTTTAAGTGACGTTGCAGGTGCTTGTATTCACGTGCATTATTTTTATAAAATGCACGTGCATCATTCCCAGTTTGGGGCAGTCTGTGATAGTTTATTGTAATGTAAATAATTTACTTTGGTATATTTTGAGAGAGAATAGCTTTTTCTCTGGGGAAGCATGCTAGATGGAGGATGTGAAATGTGATTGCAACTTGCCTAACTGTGTCCCTTCTGCGCAGGACTCCTGATTGCATTTTTGGATTCTGCCAGTGACACAGCCTAACCTTCAGTCATGAGAATCAAGAGGGCATAGCCATTTGTGCTTTGGTTTGCTGCTTTGCTAGCTGTTTTAACAACTGTCTTTTCTATTCTTTTATTCTGAAATGAAATTCATATTTCTAAAGCCCATTCAAGTAAAGAATGATGTATATGTGCAAAATACTATTGCACTGTAGGCTGTTTCTCACATTTCTAGCATCTGTTGTCAGTCTGGGGCGGTTGCTGTACATTTGTATTGCTGGGAGAAGGGAATTGACTGAAATGCAGCACCCACGGGATGTAAAAATGCTTAATGTCTACCTGGAGAGCGTGAGAGTACATCACTGCTAAGGAACTTTGCACAGTTGTGCTGATAGGGTGATGGGCTCGTGGAGTGACAGGCAAGTTATTGATTGGAGCTGGAGAATGGTCTTTGGTTGCTGTTGTTTGTCTCCTCTTTCTTTTGTGAGTCCTGAGGGAGTCAGCTGGGAATTAGACTGTAGTCACTACCAAGAGTGGATTTACAGTCTTTAACTGTGGGGAAAAAAAAATGGGGAATTTCTTTGGAAGCAGGGATGTAAACAAGGCAGAGGGGGAATGTGTTGGCTGGGTTACAGAGGGCACAGAACACAAGAGGGAATTTTTTCCTCCCAACTAGGGAAATTACATCCACAGCTGCCTGATATCTTCTGTCAGAGCCTCTCAGCATTAGTCATTATTTCTGTTATGAAACAATGAACACGTGCTGCTCCTGGGCCCCCCAGGCAATTCCAGGGAGGAAGGTGAGGGGGGCCAAGTGCTGCTCTGGGTGCCCTGAGTTTCACACGAGCATGGGCTGAAAGCTGTGCTGATTTGGACTGCGTTCATTTGAGATGTGACAGGACATTTCTCCAGCAAATCCAGCCCTGTCCGTGTGTCAGGGATCTGCAGCAGCACAGCCCAAGCCTTTTGAACTTCTGGGAAGAGGCAGCTCTGTGCTTCAGGCTGCAGGTTTGCTTCTGGTTTCTCTAAAAATCTGCTTTGAAACCAAAGCAATGCTGCCAGCCTTCTTTCAAACAATGAGCCTACTTCAAGAGTTTAACATTCCTCCACAGACTCTCAGGCAGGCTTTGGGTTTTCAGAGAGGGGGTGGTTGCTTTTTATTAAAAATATATATATATATTTTTTTCTTTTCAACATGCAAGAAAGAGATCAAAGTCCCTTTAGTTTGTGTTCCGTGCAGAGGTCTGAGTTCAGTGTTCTGGAATTGGAGCTTCATCTCCTTGTGGTTTTGATTTCCCCATTGCAAATACCATGTTTGTGTGTTTTCTTTGTTATGGATCTCAAGATGTCTCAATGTCTTATAAATTACAGTTTGTATTTCTGCAGCTCAATCCACTACAACCAATGGTGCAGCTCCTCCTCCCCTTCCCACCACTCCTCTGGCATTGCCCTGCTCCTGAACAAAGAGATTTTTAAGAAGCATGGGCAATTAGCTATAACAGTAATCACCAATATTTTTGACTCCTCAACATCTTATAAACTCCCAGAAAATTGTGGAATTCACTCCATTAAAGGCAGTTGCTGAAGTTCATGACATGCCTTGATTTCTGGCTCCTAATGAAAATGCATTTCAAACTCTGTTCAAACAGAAGATGTTTAACAACGAGCATTTGCTTTCCTCTAATTTTTAACCACGAACCAACATGATTTTAAATAAAATAAGATTCTTAAAAAAAATTATGATTAGTCTCTGGTGTAAAGAAGGGTCCTGAATGTGTTTAATTAGGCAACAACAAAGAGCATGGAATGAGCAAAGCTGATTCTGTAGATATCTGCAGATCACACTGAGATATAATTGAAGTAGAGGAGCTTGTTGCTTCTGATGGTTTAAGTGCACACCCACTGCATGCTCTGAGCACAATAAAATGTTCTATCACCCATCCCCTTCATCATACCCAGCATAAGATCCATACTCCTGCAATAATAGTCGGGATAATTAATTCTGGCTTAAGTATTTGGGAAATTACTGAGTGCTGCAATTACAGCCTTTCCAAATGACAGTCTTGAGAAGCAAGAACCACGTTCTGCATCCCCCCCAGATCTGAGTGCTCTGAGAAACTTCTCTTCAGCACCAGAAGCAAAAAGGGCCCTGCAGGAGTGAATCTTAATGTAGTATTAATTGAGGAACGGAAGAACACAACTCCTAAACACAGAGGGTGCATTTAGAACAGGACAAATAATCTGAAATCCAAGTTTGATGAATTCCCTTCATCTCTGTGCTGTGGCTGCTGCAGCACTTTTGTTTATATTGATCTGAATGGCGTGGAAATTTTCTTTCATCTGTCATTTACATTCATTTTACCTCTTGCAATTGCCTCTGCCAGCTTTACATGCTTTTTTTCTGGTGAATCTATTAATAAGATTTCCTGTACATCAAAAGAATTTCTGTTGGGCAAAGGTAGAATATAATGCACTTAAGGTGTAGGAGGGTTCCTAGCTGCAATTTTACCTACTAAAAGTTATTAATGAGTTTTGTGAAGCAAAGAAAATAATTGGAAAGCATAATGCTAATTGCATGCTATAGATTTTCTTCTATTGTTTACTTGTTTAGGAAGTGACTTGCAGAATGGAATATTTGCACCATAGCTTTATTCTGATTGCAATATGCCTTCTGAATTGACAAAAATAGGCCCAAAGGTCAAATTAATTAAAAACAGTAGGAGAAAGAACACAATTGATTCTGCAAGTTTGTATTTACACGTTCTTGCCTGAAAAACCTGCGAGGTGCATTTTGCTGTGTGCAAAGCCCAGGTGCCGTACGCCGACAAAAATAAGAAAACACCAAGAAATATCTCGAAGAGTAAAATTAAATTGAATTCTTTACTCAGGAAAATGTATGGATAACCATGATTTCAGGGGGAGCAGCCAGGGCATGGGTTTTGGGCAGTGTAATTGATGCAGGAATGCAAGTCTGTGGCTGGCTGTGGAAGATGCCCATGCCCACAGTGTCTCCCTGTTTCCCACATGACTTATGCCAACTTTGCCCACATTAATGCTCTTGCCTTTCCCTCACACACACTTTTCCTACTTGTTTATTCGAAAAATCCTCCCTGGTTCTCAAGTACCTACAGCAATTTGCCTTTTCCTGAGCTGTAGGAACACAGAGTAGACCCAAAGGCTTGCGTTTCCTCCTGCATGGCTGCATGTTACAAGGCATTTCTGCCTTTCTGGGTCGAGCAGTTGCCTTTCCTGATCGCGACCTTGGTGCCAGCATTGCAAAAGTACTTCAGATTTATGGGTTGCAAATTCAATGTGGTTCGTATGGATAATAATGTTTACCTCTGATTTAGCAGAGCTGTACATGAAGTTGGAATAAACCTGAAGTAACGATTGCAGAGGTGTTAATCTTGTGTGTGGCAGCTGAGGAAATAGAGGTAGCTCTGAGTGCATTCAGGGAGTTGTGGGAGCAGCATTTGCTGTGCCCTTGGCCTTCCCTCCCCATCCCCTTGGGTTTCTCAGCTCTTTGGGGCACTTTCCAAAGATGCAGGGGCTCAAAATGAGGATTATGCTACTTATGAGTGTCGCTGCTCTCTCCCGGAACGCGGCATGAAGATCAGGAACGGACAAGCTTAGTTTCAGGAACCCAACTCTCTTTTATTCAAAATCCTGTGTCTTTTATAACACACGGACTCAAGTATCATATTATTGGTTAAGACCATTAACACCCTCTTAAAACTACTGGTCAGTTAAGGATAACAACAAAGGTCCAACCTCTTTATGGAAACGCACATCTGCACAGATGTTTACATTCCTGTGTTCTACAGATCTCATAAACAATATCACAAAAACTGTGAGAGAAACTTTCTGTCTCAAAACTGCAGTTAATATTCTTGGGTTTTTCTGCTCAGGCTTTTAACAGTATCCACATATGAGTACACAATAGTGCAGTTTTGGGGTTTAAGCAGTAAATGGCTTGGGACTGAGTTGTTTTTAAGCAAACCCTTGTTCTGCTCAGTGCTGTGACAGAGGTGTCTGGGCTGTGCCCTCCTGCTTCCAGAGATGCCTAACCTTCACTTTTGCTGACTTCTCTTTATTTCCTCTTGGTGCTTTGTGTATTTCTGCATTGGCACCTTTCTCTTGACTGCTGGAGTTCCAAAGGGAATAACTCCTGTTCTGCCGGGGTTCCTGTGCGTGGCTGCAGCTCACACCTTTCCCCTTCCCCTGCTTGTCAGGGGAGCTGCCCAGGTCACAGGCTGAGCTTTACAGAGCCAGCTCCTGGTGGCAGAGCCCTGCCAGCCCCAGAACTGGCCTTTCCCCTGAGCTGAGCTCTCTCTGGGGCTGCAGAGCAGAGTCCCACGTCTGGGTGGTGACATGGGGACAAGGGCAGCTGTCCCCTGCTCACCCGGAACAGCAGCTCTGGGCTGGCTGTGAGCAGGAAAAAAAAACCTTCCCCAGCCTCCAGCTGGAGCCTCTGTTTCCCTCACCCAGAACTGCATCGTTCCTCCCTGCAACATAACGTGTGCTGCATTTCCTCAGCAATTTGTGCTGTTATGTTTTTTTCCTCCACGAGGAAAGATGAGTGAGTAATCTTAACAGAGCTAAAGAATGTCTGCACTGAATATGGAGATAAGCTGGCAGGATTTAAGGAACAAGGGAAGGCTAATGGCTTTATATTTTGCTTTGCTGAAATTACACAAGTGGTGAATTCTGAGAGACAGTTATATATTCTGATTATCTGAAAGGGCAATTGCAGAGCCATTGCTCTGGAGGAGCAAGGGATGATATCAGTGATACAATGCAGCACTTCAATTTGCAAAATTTTTCCCATTTGCAAATAGATATCTCAGACATCTATTTAAGAATGCATTATTACCATGTAGTTAGACTATAGTAACTTTGAATATTTCATGTATTCTACTGTAAATAACAGCTAAGTCTTATTCATTATCACCCTGATAATGTAAGCTGTGAAAATAGTGATGCAAATGGGAGATTTCTGACTTTAATCAAATAAAATGCAATCTTTTTTCTTGAAACAACTTGGAGAGAAAAATAGATCTTTCAGATATTTGAAACAAAACCGAAATGTTGTTCACCGTAGCATTTATCACCCAGAATCTTTCCTATTTACAGTAAGAGAAGATTGAAAGAAAGCAAAATGTACCAGTGAAAAGTTCCTTTATTTCAGTATGTGGAATACCTTCTGCTATTGAGAGCAAAACTTTTATCTGACAATTGGAAAGGGAATTTCAGGACAAAACTTTTGGTGAGAGTTTTCTTAGTCCAGAGAGATTTTCCTGGAGTCCACTGGAGAATAAAAAATCTCCATACTGGAATGCTAGAATTTACTTTGTGCAAATCAAGTACAGCCTGAACTGCATCACTGCTTGCAATTTTTGGCCTAGAGCTTTATTTTATACATGCCAGCAGGTTTTCTTGGTAAACTTTTGCTTCTTCCTTAACCAGTTCACCTGAATGTGGAGCAAGTATTGTTGCCTTGGGAATGTACTCAGAGAGGTGACCTTGGTGGTCAGCACACTGTAAATTTAGAATTAAGAATGGGTGATCAAGGTGGTTAAAATATATTTTCTCAAGGTCGCAAGGATAACTGCTGTGAGAAAATACTGATGCAGAGAGCAGAAAAGAGAAGGCTTTCCCTGCTCTCTAAGAAGGACTTCTGTTTCCTGAGTCCATTTTGGATAAGGAAGAACTTTTTGTCTATTCTTTCTCTTCTCCAGAAAGAGCAAAATGCTTTTTTTTGACAGCTGCATGAAATACATTCATTTCATTCTTGCATTTTAGCTATCATCAATTCCCATTCTAGTTAATCAAACATTTGATATCAAACATTATAGATTTCCTGCTATAACAAATAAAATGCTGCTATAATAAAAGTGTGCTGTCATAACAAATGCAGTGAGATAGTGACCTGGCAAAGAGCAGCTTTGCTACTCATTTTAAAAGGCTCTTTTTGGTGTGTGTTTGTTTGTTTGTTTGGTGTTTTGTTTTGGTTTTTTGTTTGTTTGTTTGTTTGTTTTTAATTTTTTTTTTTAATGTTCTTAGGCAGATTTATAGAAAACCTGCTCCTTCTCTGTGTCAGGGTGTGGTCAGGGCGTGGTCAGGGCTGGCTGCTCTCTGGGGGCCAGAGGTGATGGGTGGTCCCTGTAGTTTTGAGAGCTGTGGATGATATCAGAGTTGGTGGAAATGTAGTGTAGAAACCTTAGGATCCAAAAATACGGTGTTTTTTTCCTAGAAGAAGTTGGGGAGGCTTTTCTTTATTTCTCATTATTCAAGAGGTCAGCTTATCTGTGGACTTGGTCTCTGCCCTAATTTTGTACGATTGTTTGGGGTTTTTTTAACCATAATAAAATTAGTTCAATTTAACAGCTACATGAGTGAAAATCAAACATAAGGTTACTCCTTGTCTGTATTACTCATGACCTGCTCTATAAACTGGGAGGAGAGATTTTATTTTATGGAGTGAAATGCAACAGAAGTGTTGAACCGCTACTTGGACTGGAGCAGTTAAGAACAGTCCTTGCAGGAATCTTATTTTGCTTCTGATTTCAGCACACTTGCAACCCAAAGAACCAAAATTAGATAAAAGTCCCTTTTTCTGGGAAGCATTAACAAGAACAGCTCCATTTCCTGGTTCAAAATGATGAAAACACATTTCCAGGCTGCTTCAAGTGAACACTTGTGATGGTTTGTGGCGTTACACACACGAGCGTTGCTTCTGAAAGATTTGACCTTTACAGGAAAAAAAAAAAACCTGAACAGAAAAAAAGTTGCAAAGGGAAATAGAATCAGGTTCTTGAGATTTCTTCCAGGTCTCTATAACCCTAATAACCTCCTCAGGGTTGCATGGAAAGGCTTAACCTTGGCTGTGATACAGCAGTACCTCACTGGAGGTTGAGGAGTAATTCACTGGAATGTTTATTATCCCATGGATCCATACCTTGCTCATGAAGAAACATGAAATCTATTTATCTGAGCCACCACTGAAATGTATAATTTACTACAATCAAATTAGATAGAGCTAGAGTCCCATGAACGTTTATGAAAGTATAAATTCTTCTCTATTTCAATATTAACACAAAGAATTCACAATTCTAATAAAAGCCGATCAATATTTCTGCTGAAAAAGATTCATGTTGCTGGGCCAGCAGTCAGAAGTGATGTCAAATATTGCTGAAATGGTTTTGTATTATTGTTTGTTACAATGTTCTTTTAACTAAAATGGCTTTGCCTATCAGATATCAAGCATTCAAGATGATAACATCAAAGATGATGGAAATTGAAGAATGCATTAAAGAAAAAAAAATCAGAACTGAGGTTTTCCTCTTTTTCAAACTTAGCAAGAGCACAGCCATAGTGCAAATTTCATGTGTAATTTTTATTTAATCACATGTCAAATTGAAGGCTTAGATGAATTAAACTTTAAAAAGCATGCTTTCAGCTATCATTTTGACATCTAGCATACAATAACTGCCTTTCAAAAGCTAAATAAAATGTTTGACATGCTTTCAATGTTATTTTCAGTTTTATTTGCTTTTTATTTCACTTCTTTGTTGTTACTTTGAGAAGCCCAGAAAATACAATTTAATTACTAAAAGTTGCTGGGGAAATTCTTATGAGAGATACTCTGGTACAACGAGGATTAGTGGCTGGCAATGAATACCCTTTGAAGTCGTTAATCGGAAATTTGTGAAGTTCTGGGTTCATAACGGGTTTGTTCAGCAATGATTTGGGGGCTGAGTTTGTTCCACGACCTCTGTGGTGTGAGAGGACGATGGGAATGTTGCCTTAGCCTCAGCCTCTGGTAACTTCAGTGAAAAATGGGAAATTTCCCTCTCAAGGCAGGCAGTGTTTGTTACAAACGCCTTCTTTTTCTTGCCTGCACGGAAAGGTTTCACAGAACTCTTTTGCGATGGCCAAGAGCTGGGATATCTGACATTTTCCTTATCAGCTGACTGCAGTTTTCCCTGCCTGCAAGAGGGGCCTGCAGGGACCTGTGGCTGTGGCTCCTAAAAGGCCCCCTGAGTGAGTGAGGACTGGAGGAACCAGATAGTCCTGCAAGATTATTTCTCATCCCTTGAGTGAATTCTTTGTGTGAGGGAATCCGGCTATAAGAGCTGACAATTTAAAGTCGTTTCCATCTGAGCAGGTGTAGGGGCACCATCTGTTCTGTTGCTTTTCTGTGGAGGTAGTAATACTTTCGTTGAAAATGTACAAATCTGTCTCAGATAATCGTCCACATTGAATTTGTATTTGTCTGGGCAGCCAACCAAGCCTTTATTTGGCCTTTTGAAATTAATAGGTCGTGCTTCCTGCATCTAAATAAATTAATAATGTGGGAGGAGTTATTTAAAGCAATAAAAATGAAAGCCTAAAACCATTCACCTGTCTTTTACTGCTGTGGAACAGTTAGATTTTTAATCACAATGAGAAAAAGTAAAAGTATTTCTCAAAGCTTCCTCTTCTTTAGAAGGTAGCTAGACTCTGTATTTTCAATTGGTAATTAATAAGGATGTAAGATACCAGGTATTAATGGTAATGGTGTTAAATTAGGAGGACTAGAGAAATTTATAACAAGAATGTCAAAAGGATTCTATTGGATTTCTTTAGGAAGTTTTAAAGAGCTGAAAATGCAAAGTCTTGCCAATATTTAAAAGGGTAGATATTGTAAACTGGGGAAACAGCAGGTCTGTTTGATTTAACAAACAAATGGACAACCAGGATCTGGAAGGGAAGCAACCAATAAATTTAGGGCAGTGGCTGGAACATCTGAACTTGCTCAGTGAAAAGAAGGGTTGTTCACCAAGATGGATCTGTTTGAGATAAAAATTAATGTTTTAGTATTGGCCGTAGCTGGAGGTGGTGATTTTAGGGAAAAAACTGATTTTAATGTCCACTAGACTTTAACTTCTGAAATCAGCTGAGTATTGTCACTTTGCACAATACCTCTCTCCTTCCCCTGGAAGAAGAGCACTTCATTTTTCTTTTTTGAAAAAAAAAAAAAAAAAGAAAAACCCAAACCCAAAACCCCAAACCCACTCCTGTGCAAGATCCCTGTAGGGCCCATTAAATAAATCATGAACAGGTCACTGCTAAATTGGAAAAGGTGAATGCAACAGTGACGTGTTATTGGTGAAGTGTTTCTCGTTGTGTGTAACGATGGTGACCAAAAGTGTTTGGCATCTTTGTGGATACTCCAAGAGAAACACAGATCCCTGCTGGCAAAAACAGAGAAGTTTAATTTGGGTGAAAAAATTATAATGAGCTGCATTATATGTTTTGCCTATGACAAAGCCATCAAAATAATGCAATAAGATCTAAGATTTAATGTGCCAAGCTGCAAAATTTATGGGAAACAGAGATTTATAAAAGAGTTCAGAGAAACTCTTTGAGCTGCATCAGTTGTGCTCAACACTACTCTGTTTGGGAAAAGGAAAAATGACAATACTGGCTTGTCTCTGTTGAGTTCCAACACAAAGACATATTTCCCACTGGGTTTAGGGTTGCATCCTCTCAGGCTGTTTGTTTTAATGTTCTTCTGAGAATTTTGCGCTGATAGTTGCTGAGTCCTTTTTGTCTCAATGAAAGCCTTTGGAACAAAAAATTGCTGTTTTGGAACAAAAGGTGATAGTTGAGGATATAAAGATTGGAGCTGGAAATTGTAGTTTGATTAGGGATCTTCTTTACTGCTAAGGCTTGAAGATAGTTATTTTCTGGCTATTTACGGTGTTTCGTATCCTCCTAGAATTTGAAGTAAACAAACAACTGAGAAAATTAAAATTTTATTTGACTCCTTTATTTACTGGCTGCTAATAGTGGAGAGAAATGTTGAAGTAGTCCTGCTCTTTTGTGCTCTCTCACAGCATCTCCTAAATAAAGTCTGTTTTAAATCGGAATTATTATCTAAATAATATAATTAATTCAGCATAAATTAAAAAGTAATGTTTTTTTCTTTATGATCTCCTTTTAAATTGATATTAATTTGCTTCAATGAATGAAGATAATAAGGTTAATAGTTTAATGTTCCTCAGTTGATATCTGCTGCTTTTTCTATTACCTTTTTTTTTTCCTTTTTGATTATAAATTGGCTAACCCCTGGTGTATAATACCAGAAATCATCCCTTCAGTGTATCCAAAGCTATTTATTTAGACTCATCTTTTATTATTCCCACTGCCACAGTCTAATTATTGTCGTGAAAGATTGAACACAGAATAGTTTGGGGCTTTGATCAGTCTTCATATAAATTTCAATAATGAGAGTAAAAGGTTTGTGGTTTTCTGAGATAATTTGATCCCTCCAGACACACTCGGCTTTTACCAAAGGCAGTGAATGCCATATGAGACCTCTGACAGCATTTGTGTCTGGGCCCGTGACATCTCTGCAAGCAAAATTCTCTTTTCTCATACCAATAAAGAGTAATTTAATATCTTTACGTGTGCCAGAGAAACCATAGACTGCTGCACGTTTTTTCCTGAAATTTTCACTTCATTGTCCCCTATCAGTTTAATTGCCTGTATTACAAGTTCCTACATCAGAATCCTCTAAGAATACATAATAGGTTTGTTTGCATTTCTCTCTTTTTGAAAAAGCATACCAACTGTCATTCAGATAAATAAAACAAACCATAATCCTTGTTATTCTATTACTATCGGTGCTGGCTCCCTTCAGAGATAAATAGAAAAGCAGCTGGAGACTGAGGATATTTCGTAATCTTATAAATTGAAATTTAAACGCCTCAAGGAGGAAATTTCCAAAATAATTGTGACAGAAGATAAGTCCCAGCTTTTGGCAAAATTTTATTAGAATTACTTGTTCCAGATCATTGTCAGACGCCTGCATGAATTAAAAAAATGGCAGCACTGCCATGGAGAGGAAGAGCTGGACTTTTTTCATCTTGATAAATTTTTCTGAAAGTGCTCTGTCATCAGCGTTATCAGGTGTGACACACTCAGGGACAAAATCAAATTAAAAATCATGAGCCTTTAGCTGATGCCGGTTGATTTTAAATCATATGGGTTTAATCTTTCCGATAAATAATATCTCAATTCATGCAATTAAATATTTACAATTTTTAACAGAACATGAGTGTTAGTAACGTTTTTAATTTTGCTTGGGGTATGGGATTTTTTTTTTCTGGCTGGGCTCGGTAGTTAAAAAAGAATCGGTGACTTTCTGGTCTCCTCTACTGTCAGCTGGTTCAAAACTTCTGCTGTATTTTGACAATGAACCCTGAAAAGGAATATTGCTTTGTTTACGCTGAGTGAATCCCAGATGCACGGAGGAGTAACCAGTTGCACATAGTAATAACCATTGTATTCCCAGCCATTTTCAAGAGCCAGTAATGGTGTCCAATGTTAAAACTTGGGCTAAAAACGTTTTGAGAATACTTTATTCTTAAAATTCACTGGCAGCTCGGAGAGAAGAGGATATAACACAACACAAAGGCAGTGCAAACCTCACAAAATACAGCTTTTACAAGCAGCGGAGGTGGATTTTTTTCATACTGTGAATACCAAACTCATTTCAGATCAAAGAAATAGCATATTCCCCTTCCACAAGCTGTAGCTGTACATCTGTGCCAGTTCTGAATGCAGGGAGCAAATGAGAAACATTGCAGGAATGTTTTCACTGGATCAACTCAACAAAACTTTAGTTATTTGGGCTTTGAGGGAAGAGTTGACTGACGCTGCTGGTGTGAACAGGGCTCTGAGAGGCAGCTGACAGTGAGGTGGAAAGGGATAAATCATACCAGTAATTTCTGTGGATCTATCTGGATTTTTGGGCTGTGCAGAGGCACTCCATGCATCTTCAGCCAGCTGTGGTGGGGAAAGGCAGCAGGAGGAGCAGGAGCACTGTCCCAGCCAGGCTTGCAGAGAGCCCTGGGGCAGCTGCAGGCAGAGAGCTCTGGAGTTCAATGGGAGGTTCTTCTGGTGACCCCAAAAATGCATGAGGGGATGAGGGGCTGTTAGCTGTGAACCTTTCACCCCCTGAATCTCTTCCCAGTGGGATGTCAGGCTGTCCCAGCAGGCACAGAGGGGTTGTCTTCTCCCATTTCTATCCCATGGAAGGGGGAGCCATTCTGTGTTCAGCTCTTCAGAGCTCAACCGCCATGTCTTGGCTTGATCTGTTCCAGTACTTGTCAAAGATCTGCCAGATGAGGGAGAGTCTAAAATCTGCAAATTTGATAAACAGGAAAGCAGGATTGGAAGGAAAATTGCACTTGAAAATGGATGAAATAGTCTGGAAAAAAAAGAGGATGGCAGGAAGAATGGGTGCAAAGTGCCACTTTTAGGCTGCAGCAATCGATGGCAATAACCAAAAAGGGAACAACGAGGAAAAGATCAATAAAAAGGACCTGGGCGTTATGGTAGTTGGCAAGGACACAAATGTGTTGTGCTGCCATGGCAAAGGAGCCTGCAGGAGATGTGAAATGATCCTGCTGCACTGCTCAGTGCTTTCAGGACCTTGGCTGGAGCTGGGTGCAGGGTTTTGGGCAGAGCACGGAGCTGTGAGCGAGCTCCTGAGCAGGGAGAGCAGCCAGAGAGAGCAGGAGCACCTGACAGATTGAAATAATAAGGTCTGTTTATTCCGAAGCAGAATAAAGTGCCAAATGCCAGAAAGATGAGTGGGAATAAGCAGACCATGATGGATGGGACTGGAGAAGTGATTTATTCTGTAACAAGAAAGAGGTGGGTTCAACATTAGAAGAGAAGCTCTCCATTAGCAGTGGCGAGGCACTAAAACAGGTTTTCTGGGAAAGCCCTGAGTGTCTTACTGGTAGCTGTTAAGAAGTGCTGTCACTCACACCTGTCAGGAATCGCACAGGTGAGGTGGGTGCTGCCGTGTTCTTGGCTGCACACACTGCACAGCAGCTGTGTAATAATGTCACCGTGACAAAAAGAGACTTGCAGAAGTGGAGGAGCTGAACTTTTTTGTCAAAAACTCAACATAATTGAATGTTTTCAACGTCGCCACCCTATAGGAACCAAATATCTAGGGATCCCTGGCAACATCTGCTCTGTTCTAAACACTATATACTTTTTTGCATAATTGCGTCAAAAGTCTGATCTTCAGCTTTGCTAATCCCAGAAGTTCTGCATCCAGAAAGTTTTGCATTGCCTTTCAAATGGAATTTTGAGTAACAACAACCTAGGAATATTTCAAACTGTTTTTCTTCGTGAATTTTTTTGAATTGTCATGTTTCAAATTTTCAAAGCATGGATACATCAAAATGAGCAGGGCAGCTGCTTATTTTTTGTTTGTATTTTCTTTTAATACTGGGAGAGATTTATGTTTTGGTTATTCAGTTCCTAAATCGTGCAGAGGCATTTAGGTAATGAAAAGCCTGTCCTGTGCCTGGTGCATCAGGTGCTTTGTTCCATCTGGCCCTTCTTTCCGCAGCTGGCCTGAGATGCTTTCCATCCTCAGCTCCCTGTTTCCCAGCTTTCCAGCCTTTTACAGTTAAGGTCCAGGTCTGTGGTGTAACAAAAATCAAAGGAGTTGTAATGAAATCTCTGAGGGAGAGCAGGGGAATCTACGTTTCATTCATTAGCTTAACACCTGTTCAAAATCTATTAAAATTGTTTTCAATACATAAGGCTTGTTGTTTGTGCTTTCCCTGCCTTAGAAGAATCCAACAGCATTATAAATGTGCCACATTTTTTAGGCCCAAAAGTGTGGAACAGCTTTTAATGGGAAAGAAAATGTTTTTTGAAAACTAGAAAACTCAGCAGTGAAATAAATTGAGCCTCAAAAAGTGATTGAAACCTCCAAGTCAATATACAAAAGGTATCCAAAGAACTTGTGATGTCTGACAGAATCTCTTTGGTTTGAGCTGTCTTTCATTTTGCATCAGGGCTGACATTTTTAAAAACACCATCGGCAAGCAGTGCCGGGTTAGAAAGCAGCTCACGAAAGCCTGAAATTGTGCACGACTCTGGGTAAAGTGTCCTCGGCCGCTGAGCGAGATAACGCATTCCCCGAAGCGCTGCACTGAGCAATTTCCCATGATAGCGTGGTGGAAACCGTGTCACTCTGTTCCTTCCTTGTAGCCCCAGCGCCGTGTCACCTTCCACCTGCCCGACGGCTCCCAGGAAAGCTGCAGTGACAGCGGGCTCGGGGACCACGAGCCCAGCAGCGGGGCCAGCGCCTCCCACCCGCTGCCCCTGGGCTTCCCCCAGGACGAGTTCTACGAGCAGGCCTCCCCCAACAGCCGCACCGAGGGCGACGGCAACTCCGACCCCGAGTCCAGTAAGTGCAGAGCTCTGCTCATCTCACTCATTCTGTCCTTGCAGCAGCAAAACTTGGGGGTTTTTTGTTTCTCCAGGTGGTTGTGAAAAGGGAGCGTTGGTTTAGCGCAGCTGAAGAAGCGTTCTGTTGGTAAAAATGGGAGGTCTGGTTGGAAATGAAACACTTGGAGCTGTTAAGGGTTTATGGATGAGCTGGTGTTTTTATGGACCTGCTGTGCTGTGCACAGAGGAGGTTTCTGGGGAGGTTAACGCTGTTGCCCTAATGGTCATAAATACTGTGCTGAGGGAATTCACATTTTTTAACGTTTTGATGTCTTGGATTTTAACTTCCGTATTTTTCAAGTTCCGTAGTGCTCAGGGTGTGACTCTGCAGGGTTTTGTAGCCTGGGAGCTGCTGCTCTCTCACGTTCACATTGACACAGCAAAACCTCTCCAAGGCTGCTCTCCAAGGCCACCCAGATTGTCCTGGTCCCAAAATGTGCAACCCAACACCTTGAGAAGGGGGGGAAGCTCGGGGAAATGCCATCATGAGCTAAAGTTTGAATTGGGGAATTGATGCTGAGATGCAAATGGCCCAAAGCTCTAAAGGGGTGAAGAACTCGTGACTCGGGGTCCATCCTGGGCTCCATGGTGAGACCAGCCTCTGGCTCCCCAGGCTGTGCCTTTGAAGGCCTTTCCCATAAATATCCACCTTTATTCCCTTCCTCCTGTCTCTGTTTCTAGGGAGCCGTTTCAGGCATCAGTTTCCCTCTCCAACACTACAATGTGCTGTAGTTTAACAGGGAACTCGTGGGTGATGAGCAGTCTGTGAAAAAACTGCAGTCTCCAGAAAGGAGGGTTTCTTGATTTGTCCTTTGAAAGCAACGATGGTCTGTAGTAACAATCTCAGAAGAGTTTGTCATCTTCTGCCATCGCCACTGCCTTCTTGTGATGTCAAAAACAGGGAGGCAAAACCTGCAGGAGCCAGAGCTGTGGGCTTTGGCACTGCTGTCTGTGCTGTGCTCTGATGTGATGTCATAGCCAGTTGGAGACTCCACTGAACTTTAGTCAACTGTTAATTGTCCAGAGGCTCCTTATCTGGGTTAAATTGAACTGTGCCATTGATAAAGAGACACCTGAATGTCTCTAAGCCTCTAAGGCCTTGTTAGCAGCTTAATAAGTGATTTGAAAATACATCTGTTCTGGGCAAAACTTGGCCCAAAAGGTGGATTTCGGCTGCTTTAGCGTATCAGGAGGAATGAATTAGTGAGTGCTATGCACTTGAAATTGCTGTAGAAGGCAGCTACACTCTGCAGTGGCAAATCCAGCAGAGAGAATTCCCTCCCACTCCGAGCTGGCTCTGCCACATTCAGCCTGGCTCTTGGAAATCACACCTCTGCCTTTGCCTTTGCTGCCCAGGACTGGAGCCTCAGGGGCTTTTTGCGCACATGAGATGTGTCGTCCTCTCTTTTAGTTTGTAAACTATTACCTGGGAATCCTACATTTCAGACCTTTTAAAGTTTGTAAAAATGATGGGTTTCCTGAAATAATGCCAGAATATTATCTTTTCCAAGTTGATAGACAGCTGGCAAGAACCATCAGAGGTTTCTGATCTTGTGTTGGAAACAATCATTTGCTTTTCCTTGTGTTTATATATTTGAGACTGTAATATACCCTTAGTAATACTCTAGGCAGTCAAACTGGACTCTTCACAGAATTAAGCTCTAAAGAGCTACAAATATACCCCCAAAGAAGGAAAATATCAGGTTATATATTATTTACTGCTTTTGCTATGCGTACTCATGATCTGAACTTGCTTTCCAGCTCTTTCTTGTTGTTTGTAAGTGATATTTATACTTTACTGAAGTGAGAATCATGTACATGGAATCAGTACCCAGGGCCTTTCCTGCAGAGAACATGGGACAGGACCTGGTGTAGGGGAGTTCTCAGAAGAGGCATGTGCATCCTGTCTTGCCATTTACAGAGAGGCCCAGGTTTGGGATTTGCCAATGCTTTTTGTACACACGTTTTGTAATTCCAGAAGAAATGTGTGGCATGACTCTTGTAGAATGTGGCTCTAAAAGTAGCTCAGCTCTGACATCTGAATGCCATTGACACACATCCCTGTGAGCAGCCTAAGCAGGCATCAGATGTCTTTCCAAGTGTGAAGTTGAAGAGAGTTTAATCACCTGTCTAATTACGTGACAGTTCAGTTTTAAGCTTGAAGTCGTAGTTTAATTAGAGTTTATTTTATGTGATGACTTTTCTTCCCTTACAACTTGTATCTGATTGAAGCAGTTTAATTGATGTAGCACGATGGTTACAGCAGGGAAATCTTCTTTTGTGGCCCTTTTTAGTGTTTTATGCTTTTATTAATGGCAGCATCTAGTGGCAGGAACAAAAAAGCAGACTTAAATAGTTGCTGTTGTGTACTCTCCTAACTCTAAGTGAAAAAGAGGAAGTCCCACAGCATATTTGTGTTCAGGGTGCTGCTGCAGAGTGACTTGGTGCAGATGACAGCAACCCAAAATATCTGACGAGCCTGAGGTTCCTGTGCTTCACTTGCACATGCAGGACACATCTGGCCAACAGTGAATCAATGAAAACAGCTCTGGATTGATGGTTTCCCCCACGGTCTCCTGCTGGATTTTTGATTGGTGTTTTTGCTTTAATCTGATTTGGAGTGGTTTGATGCGTTCAAAATATTTCTAATCTTCCTTCATGGACTAAAATGTTGTTAATGTGGAAAGACACAGGAAAATAAAATCAGGTAATCTGAATAGAGGTCATACAGTAGAGCATTCATGGCCCTCATTCCCTCCCAAGATCTTTAATATCTGACCTGTCTTAATCTGAAACATGGTAAAGTTAAGCCTGGTTTGTCACCTGGTGGGGATTTAGTTGAACTTTGCCTGCCAAGGAGAGAGATTTGGGGAGAAATGATGTCAATAATGTCTAGAACCAACCGAGTGCCCTGTGAAAGCTGATGGCAGCTGTGGCATCACTCATGGACAGGTTCAAAAGTGTTTTCTCTCTCTTGCTTTTCCTGACCACAATCCTTCAGTGTTATTTGTTTCTCTAATTCTGGAAATTGTTGCATTTTGGAAGCTTTCTATTTACAAGCAATAGCAAAGCATTTATTGCAAAGCACTGGAAAGGATGAGCATAACAAAATTAAAAGAAAAATATTGGTGAGAGGAAGTTTACAAATTCACATCTGATACAGGAAAGAAGCAAGGAGGGAAAAAATAACTGTAAGGTTATAGTGGTTAGAAAACTGTGAAAAATTTATATGTAAACCTTTAAAATTAATTGACTGTGCTAATTAAAATTAGAAATAGGCTATTTAAAATGATTTGTCTTCTCTTACTTTAGTTCCCTCCATAGAAGAACGTAAAGTGCAGTATGGTAGATGCATCATAAGGAAGAGATGCCAATAAACTGTCACACTGAGTAAATAGTAGTATAAAAATGCATGTAGGTTTGTGGAGAACCTTATCCTTAAGTAACAGCACTCTTGTACGTGGTATTCATATATTTTCTGCTCATAAATTGCTCAAATAAGGATGCTCCAATAACTTCCTTTGCTAAGGATTTGAACCAAACCATCATTTTCCCCCCTCTTTTTCCCCTCTGTGTTGTGTTTAAGTACAAAACACACCACAAGCATAGACAAAGAGCAACAAATTCTCTGTGTCTGGACTTTCCTGGCAAATTATCCCTGGGTTATGCCCTCTCAGTGGCTGTAAGCAGTGATGTTGATCAAAGGTACACGTAAACTTCCGTTCTGTTGGGTTATTTAATACATGTGTAACATATTAATGACAAATTTTCATGCTTCATCTGTTTTTATAGCCTTATCAAATCTGTTTTCTTTCCTCTAGAGAATAAAATCATTTTACTTTTGTTTGGAGAAAAAGTAGAATATGCCTAGTTCAGCCAAGAAATTGGGCAGAGCAAAAGGAATGATTGCAGCTTGGGGACAGGGAGTGTGGAGGGGAAGCCAGAAAACCTGAAAGTAATCTGCAATTAAATAATAGCAATCATTTTGTACAAAGAAAATGGAAGCATAAACAAAGCTAGCTGAAAATTAAAGTTAATGAGGCAAATCACACTGAGATTTCAGGGTTTCAAATAGGAGGGAACTGGTGTATTAAGGAGAGGGGGTCTCCATGAAAATATTTAACATGAATTAGTGACTAATAAGCCAAGAAAGTTGCATAGAAAATCAGCAAGTGTAGAGCTAAGGGTGGCCTGGAGGGGAATGAGTAAACACCATAACTTTGTGGCCATGCCAAGCTGGTGTAGCCAGAGGTGTCTGGCTGCCTGCTTTTGTCTGCCCATCACACCTCCACACAGCTGAAGAGCTTTTCGGGTGAACTGGATAGAAGAATTCCTGTGGGTTCAACCCCTGGGGAGGGGGAAAGGTAATTTTTAAAAACATGGATTGCCTAGTTTCATTCCTTACCTGAAGCACAACCTGGGGACAGCAAATGAGTCAAGGAGTAGCTGGGGCAAAGCTCTGCTGGCTTTAAGGGACCAGCAGAGTGCAGAGAATCGGTCTTAGGGAGAATCAAGACTGAGGTCTCTGGTATTTAACCACATAAGGGGGAGGTTTGCTGCAAGGAAAACATCTGCTCATGATTAAAGACAGCGCATATTACTTCCCCAAAATTAAAAGAACACTTTCACCTTTACTTAATTTTTGATAAGGATGGTTTTGATGAGCACAAAGGCAGGGCGATGAAGAATAACGGCACTAAAAGTCAGGGCAGGTTCAGTGCATTCATGTGGAGGAGAGGAGATAATCTTCCTCCCAGGATATCTAAACTGATCGAGTTTTCCTTATTTTCTGTAATTCTGAGACACAAGGTGTCAAGAAAAAATAAAGCTCTGGTCAAGCTCCACTACTGGAAAGCATTTACCAAAAAGAAACTGAGATAGATCTAAATATAATGCAATAACTGGTATCACGGGTTTCCCAAGAGTAGTAGGAGATTAGCTCCATTACCTCACTTCCATGATATGTATTTTTAACATTGGGAATACATGTACAGTTAATCTATATATATATTTAAGGACTAATAACTGTTATTATGACATTAGGGTGGAGCATTTGTAATTACGAATGAAAAGACGTAGAATAATACAAGAATGGAAAAATCTCCATAATTATCTTCATTAATGAGTTTGGCATTAAAAAGCAGGAACATGTCAATGAAAATATTCTAGTAGCTCAAAGCCAAGCATCACTGACAATAGAGGAGGAGGTGTGCATGACACGAGAATTGGATTTTGCTAAAGATTTGAAGTAATAGCAGTGGGATGAAATCTAATAGCTGAGAGTCACTCTCCTAGGAACTGCTGTATGTAACTAGTATATAAATCACCAGCTGAAAATGACATAAAGGAAAAAACCAACTGAGTATTACAAAGATAAACTATAAATCACTAATACCTAATGTGACTGTCAAAAAATCCTGGGTTACTCCTAGCAGAGGGAAAAAAGAAGGAAAGGAAAAACCCCAAGGCATTGCTGATACCATAACAGGCCTGTTATGAATAGTGTTGGCTTCCCACATTAAAAAAGGGTGAATTCGCATGAGAAACAGGCATAAAGAAATATTATTAATAACAGGGGAATGGGATAGCTCTATACAGAGAAAGGAATTAATATTGGCTCATTTAAACTGCCAGGTAAAGGCTGGCTGGGGACTGGGGCTGCTCTCACACAGCAGCAGGGACAAATTACAGCACTGGGTTGGTTCACAGGGAAATGGGCTGGTGCTGCCTTTAAACCAGCCAAGGCTGGAAATGTGGGGCTGCAGATGAGATCAGTGAGGAAGTAGAGAAGCAGGGCATGAGAGTGCAACCTGGCTTTAAAAAGGAGCTTGATAAATTTACGAGAAGCCAAATAAATCGCTGTCCGTAAGAGCAGCAAACCCGGTGCGTCAGGCAAGAGGTGACTCCTCTACGTTGGGAATGTGAAATCTGGGGGTGAAGGTGTTTGCTGAGGTTCGGTTCTGCTCTGGACCCCAGCTCCAGCCCCAGCTGGACACAGGGCTGCTCAGCACCGGTCCGGGAGCGTGGCCGTGCCCCTCCGGCCGCTGCTGTGGCAGGAGCTGTCCCCCACTGTCCCCAGCCCTGCCAGCAGCTCAGGGACAGCCTAGGGGGTCCTGCAACTCTCCCTGGTGCCTGGGGGAGAAGAAAGGGTCAGCACAGAGCTGCAGACAGGGAGCTCATTCTCCCTGGGAAAAATGCCTGTGTTTTCTGCCATGCTGATCATCAGAAACTCTGCAGTTGCTGAAATATACTCTTTAAACATCATCAATAAGATGCTCTGGCAGCTGGATTTCAGACCTCATGCTGGGACACAAGAAAAAAGATAAATCTACAAAGTCTTAAGTTTCTTCTTCCCTGTCCAAAAACTGGACTGCCAACAGATAGAATTTTTTTTAATGATGCTTTCATTTTTTTTCTTCCCATCTTCTGTAGCTGTTATTTCCACAGAAAGGTTGAAATGTAACAGCAATATTTTAGCTTGCTCGTTACTGAGTTACAAACACACAAGAGCACTTAGGCCTAATTTGAATGAAAAAGAAAGAAGCTGTCATTAGTTAAAGATAACAAATCTCAGGCTCAAACACATCCCGGGCTCCCACATCTGCCCATTGGGCCCTTTAACTCCTGCTGTACTGGGCTTTTCTAACCCCACGGCTGAACACTAATAATGAAGTCGGAAAGTGCTGAGGTAATTAATCTTTCTGCAGCTGTAGAGTTTGATTGATCTTCTACCTTTAATCAAATTAGCTGGCACGCAGGTGGGAGGATGTAAAGGCTGCGCAGGGCTCTGTGGCACTGCGCGGAGTGCCAGCCTCTGCCGTGACCTCGTGCCGCTGCACCCGTGGAGCCTCCACAGCGATCCCTGAGCGCCTCTGGGGTTTGAGAGGTGGGGGACCTGGCAGGGATCAGCATCAGGATGTGCTCCACACTCTCATTTTCAGGGCTGTCTCTCTCAGGGGTGCAGTTTCTGTCTGCGTGGCGCGCGATTGAGGGCACTGAGTGTGGCAGGGCTGAGAACTGCGTAGATTTCCCAGAGGTTTCAGCTTTCTGTTTCTAAGATAATTTTAGTTATAGGCACATAGAGCGAAGCGAGCCAACAGAAACTCCTATAAAACAAAACATGACGGTATTCTGGATTTGTTCCTGATTTGAGAGTGGGTAAAAGGGCAGACTGGAGAGGTCAATTTGCAATGATACAGATGAGTGGCTTTCGCCAGCAGATTTTCACTTGTACCTGAGAGGATACAGATTGCCTATTCAGAAATAATTCCATGATTTGGTAATTTGATCCCTGGGTGCCTGACTTAAGAGTTATTAAAGCAGCTGACACAAAGAGGGGGAAATGGACAGAGCAAATTAAATTTAAAAATGCAAAAGCAAAAAGATTGTCCCACTTGGCCTCTCTCAGTCAAATACAGCACTACAAACACAGACTCTGAGGTTTAACATTTTATACTTTCTGTGTATAAGGAGCACTCTCTATAAATTCTATTTAAAGTAAATTTTAGATATTTCATTGCTGATACCAGAATATAAAGCCTTGATGTACATTTTCTACTCTTTGAAGAAAAGCAAGATAAAGCAAGTTTTCTGGGATGTGCCGTATTCTTCCACATAAAATCAATGGGGATTGGTGAGGAAAATCAAGGGGGAAAATATGCTGGGCTTTCTAGGCTGCACATTGGGATGAAGTAACTCAGGCAATACTAACATGTTTGTGAATACCACTTAATGTAATTCTTGACTGAGGTTTATAGTAGAAGTTACTCTGTCTAAAGTGATTAGAAAGAGTAACTCCATCTCACAGCTGAAAAATCAGCCACTTCTCATGGAATAATAAGGAAGGCTTTAAAGCATTTGTTTTGGTGGGGTTTTTTTTAATAATAAATGAGATCTGACATCTATAAACAGTGATTTAGTGGCAGATGTTCTGTGATATATATTTATGTTATCACTTAAGCTGACACGGTAATGGATAATCCTATTTGTTCTGTTTATGAAAACTCTCAAATATATTGCTGTGGCAAGCGGGCTGGTGGGGCAGAGGTGGAGAGAGAACAAATTCCTTCCCTCTAAGTTTTTCAAACCCCTTTTAGCTGTGACTGGCTGTCATATTGGCAGTAAATGGAGGCCCTGGAGTCTGGCTGGGTGCACGGGATGTAGTTTGGAGTAGCCTGTACCCAGCAGTGTTAGGGTTTGATGGCCACGACAGCTCCAGGAGCTGTGAAGGGCACGGATGAAAACGAGGGGTTTCTCTGGAGCACAGGAAAGCTGAGCCTGCGCTCCCCTCCTGGTGCCAGCTCTGAGGATGGGTTCACCGTGCACGTCTCAAAGCCAGGCGTGGGTGAGATAGGAGTTTATCGGGGGGCAGCAGAGCTCTGAGGGAGCAGCAATCCCTTACCTTCTCACGGGGTTGGAGGGGCACACAGATGTCAGGGGGCGGCAGGAGCCCGCGGTGACGAAGCCACCCCAGCACAGCTCCCGCCAGAGGGAAGGGTTGGCCCTCTCAGAATAAACCTTTCCTTGCTTCTAATTTTTATTTTGTCCCCCACACGGTAAGGAAAAGTCCATATGAAGTTTGTGTTTGTCCTTCTTCTGTCTCCCTACTTTGTCTCAAACTTTCTCTTCTTTCTTCTTCTAAGAATAGAAAAACACAGATGATGCAATTTGTCCTTTTTTTGTTTTTTTTTTTACCAAATCAAGCTAATCAGTGGCTGCAAGAGGAGCTTTTAGCAGTATGAAATAATAAGATGTTTGTTAGTGTTAAGTTCCTGTTTTAAAAATGGAAATATAGGGAAAAAAAGTATCTTTTATATAATTTAAGCCATGTGAAAAATTTCATGATTATAATTTGATTTGAAGCATCATAATTTATTACATGATTTCAGCTGTGATTAATGAAAAATATATCAGGAAATATATTTAGAGGCTGTCTGCAGCTACCAATCTGTCTTAGAAATTAAATGGAAAAATATTTTTTGTACAAAGCAGATTCCCAACTGACGGTGCATTTCATGTCACAGCATTTGCTGACTCAAATCTGATAAACTCAATAAATCCAGTGATTGTTTTTCTTGTTTCTGTAGATATGTGGCCATCCTTTAATCTGATGCTTTCCTCCTAACTGGACTTTTGGTAGGGAAATAGGATTGATCCAGTCTTGGAGCATGCATTAGGAACAACTAGAATTGTTCCAAAAAGATCCTGTGTATCCATATATTCCTGAATAGGGGAGATATTTTTGCCTTTACTCTTCAAATATCTTTTAGGCTTATGGAAAAGTAGCCTAGTGTTAAGAAACTGCCGTTTCTGTCTTTTTTTGAGGTTGTATGATTGGCATTGTGATCTTTTTATTTTCTGGTTACTGTTCAAACCTTGACTTTGCTGTAGCTCAGGAAGAAAAGGCCTCAGACCCCTTGTGCAGGCTCCTCACCAGGGGAACCCAGGGTTGGTGTCCCTGTGTGTGCTGCTGACCCAGCCACTGAAAATCCAGTTTTTCTTGAAACCTGCTGGCCACTGATGTGATGTACTCATTCTGAAAAATAAAATATATTTGTCTAGGTTGACCTGAAGAGACCTGGGCAAAATATTTATGATTATACTTTTGGATTTATATTACACCAGAGGCTGAGATTCTCACCTTTGTGTTTAATACCCATAAATAATATTGCTGCTTCCTAGTTAGAGGCAGGATTTTGCAGGGATTCTGCTTTACTCATAGTGCTGTGTGATTTAGTAGTGTTCTGATTAATTCAAGTGACGTTCTAATTGCTGTTAAATGCTCTCTGAGTTAACTCTGTGTGTTGCTGAAGTCAGCAGGTCCAGAAGCTCCAGTCTCCTGTATCCATTTCAAAATTCTCAGCCTGGCCTCACGCTATCTCGGTTGCTTGTACACATCCATTCCCAGGTTTCTGTTGGAATTAGACGGGAAAATCCCTGGATTACAGAGAGAAATGTTCCTCTGTGTCTGTGGGGCTCTGTGCACATCGTGGCTGTTACGCTGATTTTCTGCTCCCGGTGCAACTGCACTAAAAATCACCACAAGCACTCATAGAATAGAATTGGAGCAGGTCTGTCCAACAAACATATGCCGTGCTAGCAATGCTTCTGAGTGCAAATCAGGTCTTGTTGTTCTCATTTCACCTGTAAAAACCAGTCACCTGAGGGTTCTTTGGTTGCCCAAGTCGAACTGCACCGCTGGTGCTGGTGTGAGTGGGGAGAGCAGACAGGAGCTGTGTGTGGCTGAGGGGAGGTGCTGGGCGCTGCTGGGCACTGCTGGGCACTGCCAGGGTGGGCCAGCAGCACCCTGGGCTCATTCAGAGTCCCCTTCCTGCCAGATCAGCTGGGACAGGGAGCTTCCTATGGCCAGGAGTTTGTTTAACCATCCTGTGTAGGGTGCCTGGCAAATGTTCCCCTGCATCCGTGCGTGCCAGCAGCGCTGGCTCGAGGATCGGGTTGTGCAAATGCTTTCGTGCAGGTTTGTGTCACTCTGGCCACGGTGAACAACAGTGCTGCGTCTCGGATAGCCTGGCTAGGATGGGATAACAGGGCGGGAGAGTGAGAGGAGGACTCTGCAGCACCTCCAGCTTTTCTGTTGGAATCACAGGATCAGAAACCTTTGAGGTTTGAAGTTTAGATAAAGAAGTAATTATAGAATAAAGTAAAAGGTTTAAAATATAGTAATATAGAACTGTAGGTTAGGACAAGAGTGGATGAAAAATTCCACACTGTGACAAACATGTAACACAGGTTTGGTTAATTATTGGTGAAGAAATCAAAACAATGTATGTGGCATTACTTTATTGGCCAATTAACCTTTAAAATACCTTGTAACCTGTGATCTTGTGACTGCTCTTCACACTATGGCTGACCTCTAAATAACTCCATGGAAAAGTTCTTACGCCTTCATGATAAAGAAACAATAAATCAAGCTTAAATCGTGCCAGAGTGATCCCGTCTCTGCCCAACAACAATCCCGACACTTCTCCTGCTCTGCTTTGGAATCATCACCACTTCCTGCCATGCCTTGCTGCCAAACAGCTCTGTTGTGATCCTTGTCCTTGCACTCCTTAAAGCCTTGGTGCATCAAAGAAAGTTCTCCCTTTATAATAACAGTAGGGATAATAAAATAATAGTAGGAAGCTCCAATTGATCCATCTAAAAGGCTGTTTCCAGGAAAAGGGCATGGCTGTATGGTCTGCTGGCCTTCAGTTCCTCTCATTCAAAATAACCCTGTGTCTGTGAAGCACCAGGAAGAACAATCATGCTATTTCAATAGTTGTTCTTTCATCTGGTTGTCTTGACTGATGTTCCAGACCCAGTGTCCCAGAAGATGTGTCCTCTGTAGGGTGAGAAGTTATAAAGTCTGGCCCTCATCTAATACTTTAAAAGACAGCAAAACCTTTCTCCACCAAGAAAGGCTTTATTCATGTCACATACAAATCATACACCAAAGCACTATTTAGAAATAGAAGGACAACCTTTGCCTCTCCTCCTTAGTTGTAGTACGTATAAAGAAAAACAGTGACAATAAAAGGGAATAGGAGTGGTGAGAGAAAGTGCTTTGAAAACTACAAAGGCAAAAATTATTTTTATCTCATTAGAACCAATATTAAAGTTTTTCTTTATACACATTCTCTTTTTTTTTTTTACTGAGGGTCAAATATCACCGATTACAGATTCTACTGGGGCGGACCTCTCATCCTTCTGTCTCTAAAATTAGCTCCTTATTTCTCTTTTTTGTGAAGATCACAAGAATCTTTCTGCATCAGCCCCCTGATTGCCCTGATCTACTCCAATACTGGAAAATATTCACAGTATTGCTGAGAAAGGGTCCATCTGGAAATGAAGCAGGTCCTTGGCCTTGTGTTGCTCTGTCCTGTGAATGGAATAGCATTTGTTATGTCTGTGTGTAGGGTCATATGAGAATTAGGAGCTTAGATTATTAGAGTATGATTTACAAGTTTTTAAAGAATCCTAACAGTTAAATGATCTGCTTGGATATTGAACTATCTGGTTTTCCATTAAAGGGTTCATAATTAAAAGGTGTTAACTTTTGGAAAAAGATGAGGTACTTCCTCCTACATTCTATTTTATTTTTTTCTTTCACGTCTGCTAAGCTACAGAGAGATTTTAAAAGTGCAATACTGTGAATTACTCTGGACTTAGACAAGGAGAATTCTTTTTTGTTTGCTTTCCTTCCCCTGAAATAATCTGATTTTTGATACAGTTGGGGCTATTTCTGCAGAAGGAGTTTCCTGCCTGGATCATTGTATGGCTCCTGGCTCTTAATTTGTGTCAGAAAGCAGCAGACTGCCAGATCCTTGTCCCAGCTTCAGAGATGTTGTCGTCTGTGTCATCCTGGAGCTGGCAGAGCAGAAGAAATCAGCAAGGGAACGTTCAGGGGGCTGATCATAGCAGGGCTTCAGCACCAACGCTCAAGTGCTCGATAAACCTAATGAGAGCTCTGGGTTTGGCTGGGGCTGCTGTCTCTAACGAGAGCCTGGCTTAATGCCGGGGGAGGTTCTGTGTCTTTGAGCCGAGGAAAGGGCCACGGGGGAGGCTTTGAGGAGCTTTTCCGTGGAGTGTTTGTCTCCAGCAGAGCCGGGCGCTCTGCGGCCACAGCTCCTCACTCAGCCCTGCAGAGCAGAGGAGGTTTCACACTGAACCGCTGGAATGGCCAAGGAGGGCACTGCCCACGTCCTGGTGATCCAACAGAATGGCAGAAAAATCAAAGCTTGACAGTGCAGCCACAAAGTCCAAGAGAGGTAAAAATATTTCAGGGCATGGAAAAGCAGAAAATGCCCTGAGCTTATTCTAGTGACTGAGTTGAGAATGAATCGTTACAAGGATTACAAAAGTTAAGATATAATAGTTCAGCCACTAAAAATGTCTTAATAATTCTCCTCATAGTTCTCATAATTCTTTCTTTATGCTTTCTATGATACTGAATTCTAGGATTTGTTTTCCCCTTGGAACACAGTTACAAAGAACCGCGGTTCTACTTTGTACATTCATCTCTAACCTCTGCTATCAACTTTGTATCTCCAATCTAAAGAGTTCAAGAGAAATCATAATACAAGGAAGCAGATGTTTTCTCTTTTGTATAACACCTACTCTTGCTGAATAGGGATAAAAGATGGGAAATGTGGGGGGACATTAATATTTCTTGTTAAGGCGTGCT
Source organism: Picathartes gymnocephalus (assembly GCA_013390045.1). NCBI lineage: Eukaryota > Metazoa > Chordata > Aves > Passeriformes > Picathartidae > Picathartes > Picathartes gymnocephalus. The sequence continues at coordinate 70,071 of WEKY01027090.1, read as the reverse complement.
TTGCAGGCTGAAGAAACTCATATACATAATGATAGTCAAATGTCAGCGAGTAAAAATAGGGACTTGTTAAAAAACAGCTGTGCTGCACAACTCTTTGACAGGAATAGAGGAATGCTTTATCCAGTAAAATTCACAGAATTTATTTAGAAGGAGCTGTAGTTGTTAATTTTCATCAAGACAGAAGGTTAACGAGTCTGAAATGGAGGGGCTGGTTCAGCCTCGTTTCATGACCATGGAAAAAGACATTTTTAACTCTGACAGAGCTCTCACTTCCCTCACAGCAGATTTCTCTGTGGCACCGTGCTGTAGTTTCAGTGCATTTTTTAATGCACCATCATCCTCGTGTTCCCTGAAACCTCCCAGGGAAGCTGTCACACATCAATACCCCTGTTTAATGCTCCTGCAAACCCCCCAGCTGGCTTTGGGTGCTTTCCCCGGGGTGATGTTGCAGCCACTGCCCCATTTCCCTGTGGGGTGAGATCCTGCTCCCTGGGCAGCACAGGCAGCGCCTGTGATTGTCCCTGCTGGGGTGATGCCCGCACTGCTCACTGGAACTGGCTCTCCAGGAAATTTGGTGGGGACAGGACTCCATGTCAGGAAAGTTCCTGGATTTTTTTAGCCAAAGGATCAGCAGCTGAGGTACAGATCATCCACGCTGTGAATTTAGGAAGCAGCCCTGCACAGCTGCCTGGGCTGGAAGGCAGGTGATTTTCTCAACTGCAACATGGATGAGGCTCTAGAATATATGGAATACATGGGTGGAATATATAGAACAGAACTGTGCTGCATTTATGCTTTAAAAATTGATTACCCCTGAAACTATAACTGCATCCTACTATTTACGGAGACTGCGAGAAACTGGCTGTGATGTCCTGCACTCAGCAATCTCTGACCTGTAATGCATAATTTGTAAATAAGCACATCAGAGTAGGCAGGGGGGTCACAGAGAGATTTTTTTTCTGTGAGACTGGCACAGCCAGGCAGCTGCATTTCAAATTCACAGTCACTCCATCCTCTACCCCCCAGGAAATGTTCTCTAATCCATAAGCACTTTGCATGCTGAGGTGCGATGTTAAATAGCAAGAATTGCTCCTAAGTAATAAGATTATGACACAAACCAACAGGAGCAGGGATCTCAAGGTTAAAGATAGCATTTCTCACTCAATTTGAGCGAGTAGAAGGGAAGAAAGAGATCGGAGGAAAAGGAAAGAAGACAAAAAAAAAAAAAACAAACCACCAAACAAACCTGAAGCTGTGATTACATCAAGATATTCAAGATATAGCATACAAAGGTTTTTAAATCTGATGTCAGTGTGTGTGTGCGTGTGTGTATATATATATATATAATTAAAATATATCTGTTTTCCATTGTTAAAATATTGCTGTTGAGACAAGGTTTTTTTAAGTTATTTGCTCCAAACGTACCTGATTCAAATAATCATGGTCTCTGTGGCATAGAAAGCTCCTCACTATAAGAGGGACATACTTTAAGGCAGATGGTAACTTTTTTTTTCCCACAGTAGTAGAAGATGGTTCCAGTAAAAATATGCTATCTTTATTCAGATGTCCATGGTAACAAATAGAGAAAAATAAACCAGCTTTTTCTCTCAACAGAAATCCTTTTGAAGGCAAAAGTGGTTGGGTTTTTTTTTTTTGGTTTTTTTGTTGTTTTTTTTTTCTTTACTCAAGTCTTGGTGGTATTTCTGGAACGTATTTGAATGTTGTGTTTTTGCTGAGCTTCTGTTAAGATTCTGCTCTGAAACAGAAAACTCTAAAATCAGTAAGATAAACCCCAGTGTTTAGTTCTATTCCAAAAGTGTTCATTTTCCAGAAGAGAAGTTCAGCTGAAAAGTGAACTTTTCTTTCATGCTTTGTAGGAATAAGACATCTTTCTCTGGAGTCCTTGATGGATCTTGCCTTTTTCCTCCCATTGTGTCAGTAATTTATGTAACTTCTGCTCATGCCAGAAGAAGTTGTAAAATGTATTTGTAATTTACTGTTTGAGAATCTTGAACTAGAAGCCCTGGCTTATTTGATGTGAAAATAATTCTAGTTTCATGTGTAAGATATATAAACTGCAGCAGTAATGTTGCATTGATTGTGCTGCTTTGTTTGGAAAAAAAAAAAAATACGAGCAACCCTGAGTGAACAAGGCAATTTGCAGCCTTGATTAAATAGAGCAGACAGAGGAATGGCTGAGGAGGAAAAAAAAGAGCTCAGGAACTGTGGACAGAGCAGTTCACCCAGGCAGTACAGATTTTCTCCTCATTTTCCTTGCATGTGCTTCAGCTTGGTCACATATTCAGCAGCAGAAGGATGGGTTTGTAATATTCTTTTCCCAAAAGGTGCTGAGCTCAGCTCTGCCTTTCAGCAGGGCCTTTGTTTGTCACCCAGGATCTTATCTAAGAATCTGTGTGCCAGAGTCTGGTGTTAGAGGGATTTTGGTTGGTCCTGCTCTGCCTGCTGACAAATGCATTTTTTTGGTCTGATTTTGGGGTCCACAGTGGCATCGGGGTCGAAGTTGCACTGACACAGGCCCTCTGTCTCACCAAAGGGGGGATCTGTCCCCAAAATGATCTTTCACCAAATATTGTGGAGCTGTGAAGTGGTTAATAGCAAGAACTATCAATCCATAAATCATTACAATTGCTGTTTGCAATTATAAATGCCAAGACATAAATTAGGAAACTCTGGGGCTCACTGTAATGGGCACAGCCATGCCCAAATCTCACTACAGAGTTCAATAAATAAAGTGATAGATATTCAGAAATGACATCTTCTATGAATAAATGCAAATAAATTGGACAGGGAGGCATTTGGGGTGGTGGAAGAGAGTATTTGGATTTTCAGCAGTGACAGAACTAGACAAAAAACCATTCTTAATGTACAACCACCCCTATAGCTTTAATGCACAAAGAAAAGAAGAAATTTGTTTCAAATCTAAGTTTGAAATAATCTTTAACATTGAGATTCTGCCAGCGGCTGAGTACTACAGAGATTTCCTCCAGTCACCAGGAAAACAAACTACCTATATGTAAATTCAGCACCTTTGATGAGATAAAAATGAAAAATATTTTGCATTATATTTTCATTTTAACATTGAAACTTGTATGTGGTTGGAAAGCTGAACAGCACGTCTGGCTTTAGCCTGTGCTCATTTATAATGAGTAATTATCTAATGATGATGGTGTTCAGCATGCATGAGAGCTCCTGTAGCAAGATTTGGAATTTCAAGGAAATGCTGTAGATCCAATCATAATGTCTCATTTGTATTCTCTTAGTTCCCTAGTCACTACTGCATGTGGTAAAGCAGCTACAGGAACTGCAAATATGCATCATTTTTGTGTGAGATGCAAACAATCCCCTCCCCACACCGTGCAGCATCAGGTGATGCTGCTCCAAGAAAATCACACCTCGTGTGAAAGGAGTTCTCAATCCTGTCAGGAACTGCACCACTCCTGAGGTTTTTATGGGTAGATAAGTGTACAAATGAAGGCAGAATTAGCTCTGAATATGTGGATCTGTGGTGCAATTCCTGTCATCCATCTCTGCCTGCAGGACCTGGTGGTTCCTCTGCTCTGCTGCTGGGCTGGGGTGTAGCACTGTGGGATTTGTGGGGTGTGTGTAGGAACCATGACCTGAACAAAAATCCCTATTTCCACTCTGTCTGCTTAGAAACGAGAAGCCTGGTAATCCAGTTAAAAAGTTTTGGTGTTTTTTTTTTTTTTAGTTTTGTTTTGGTTTGTTTGATTTGTTTTGTTTTTTGTTTTTGGGGTTTTTTTTCCTGTTTGCAGCTGTTAATTAAACAGACAGGAGTCTCTTTAGCAAAATTTAAAAAAAAAAATGGTTTACAATGTTAAAAGGAAAGAATTAGAAATACGAGTATTTTATTTTAGAGAGATTTAGGAGCTTTCCACTGACAGTAGCAGTAATTTGGCTTCTATTCTAATGTCAGTATTTTCCACTGTGGAGGAGATCTACTTGTATATGTACACATCTCTGCATATTTATCTGCCTCCGTAATGTGAACAAATTACTCGTGCATCTCGACATATGTATCTGCAGATGCACACATCTCATCTCCCACTGACTGATGGCTCACTTTTGCTTCACTCAACATTTTCCCAAAGACTCAGCGAGGGAGCTTTGCTGGGGAAAGCCAGACCTGCCCCTGGAAGGAACTGGCAACTTCAGAGGGCAAAATGCTCTAAAGGCCAGGCTGGGCACTGCCCTGCAAAGCTGAGCTCAGCTTCCACCCTGCAGCAGCCTCTGTGCTTTCTTCACTTCAATTCCCTGCTCTGAGCACTTCCAGGGAATTCAGTGGGAACTACCCTGAATGAGCACAGCTAAGTAGGTGCATAAGTGTTTTCAGGCTTTAGGCTTTACAAGCTTCCATAATTAGTGCTCCAGACAACATTAATTAAAGAGTACTTTAGAAAGAATATAGCTCTTTAAACCTCTCCAGTGGTTTGCATCTTATTCAGGGATCCCAATCAATGCAGCACATGGGTAATGCACTCAGAAAGGCAGTTTATATGATTATAGTTTAATATAATCTGTATATACATCTTTGAAATGGTATATAGCAAACAGAACTCTATATGAAGTCACTTCAAGGATAGTTAAATAAGGCAGTGATAATGAAAGAAACATATGTTTTCATTTTCGTCATAATTTCTTCAAGGATTGTGATCTATGCTAATCAAATAGGATGAAGAGGGAGATTTTCCTGAGGCTAGCAATATTTCTCTTATATTTTTGGAAATAAGAGCCTTGGGACAGTTAGAATTTGTATCTTACTCATCCTCCAGTTATACGTTTGAGGAAGAATTAAAAGTACAGCACTGACTAATAGGTT
>WEKY01027090.1:45361-65197 GCA_013390045.1 Picathartes gymnocephalus | reverse complement strand
GCACCCAATATAAGGTTTTAAAAAAAAAAAAAAAAAAAAAAAATTGAAATGTTAGGCGTGATGTTATGTCTGATTTATTGTGCAAGGCTGGCTTGATTTTTTTTATCCCACTGTACTTTGGATATGATGCAGTTGTCTGTCTTCACAAAACCATCTGAGTGTCGTGTGGCGAACCTTTTGATATATGATTAAAAGTTGTGTTTGGCAGTATGGGATCCCCTGCAGCAGCTCTACTTAAGGCTTAAACACAGTATAATTCTTGACATTACTTGTCTTTTATGCTCTTTTCCTCCCATATTGAGATAATTTCCAAACGCTGATGAAGAAAATTGCTGCATCTTGTACGGATGTCGTTGTAAAGGCCCAACAAAATTTGACATCTTCCATTTAATGTGTCTTGATCAGAAATAGGTCTATCACTCAGAACAAATTATTTCGAAGCCTAAAGCAGGAAGGATATAATAGTTAAGCACAAAATTACCTGATGGGATTTTAATCACCCTGACAATTCTAAAATACAAGATCTCTGTCCATTATGGAAAGAGGAACAAAGACCAAGAATAGAAAAAGAGACAAAGTAAATGATTGAGGGGAAGGGAGCCTCCTGTACTCTCTAAAAACACTGAAGGTGCTCCACAGTGACTCAGACATTTCCTTGGGCACGCCGAGCTGCTTTTCATCCGGCTCTGTGTGTTAATTACTCCAACAGAAAGAAAATACGGAAAAGCACCTGGCCACTTTGCTTGTCTGCTTGTTTTCCTGTCACGTTTCCCTGGAAAAGAGAGGTGGACCCAGAATGCCTGCAGGGTTTGAGGTGTGGAAACACATCCCAGGCTCTGGCCAGGCTCCAGGCAGAGAGCAGGACTTTGGTGTAAGGGCTGGAGGAACCTAAACCCACAGAAACTCCCATCTCCGCTGTAGTGGCAGGCTTCCTTTTCAAAGGGTCAAAGAAAAAAAAATCTGTTGGTCTATAGAAATTATTTCTCTATTTTCTTTGAATGATCTTTTTTGTGTGTGTGGTTGTGTGTGTACTTTCCACTCCCTCTCAGTATTTCTCCCAAAAATTCCACGTAGTGAAATTAGGTAATGATAACACAATAATTATTTACCAGGTAGGTTGGATTCATCATTTTCTGCTCTGGCCTCGACTCCGAGCCGGTGAGTGCTGATTATAAATGCCATTAGTGAAACAGAAATCAGCACAGTGTGCTCCAGTTCCTTTTTTTCAAACAAGGGGCTATTTTTCAGCATTCAGGCTCCCCATAGGCTTTTAATCAAGGTTATGGGAAAGTCCATAAACTTTCTGCTGAATATTTAACAAGCTGAAGGTCGTGGCAGACATGAGATCCCAAGGACAAGGGAAATGAGATTGCAATCAGAAGAGCAGAGGAGACCTGGAGATAAGCAAAGTTTTATCTGCAGGTAATATCTGCCAGAACAAACACCAGAGTCACATTTGCCAGCTTCTTTTGTCAGATTTAATTTTCCCAGTATAATCAGCCATAAAAAGGGGTAAACACAAATGGGTGCTGTTTGCAGGAATGTTAGTCACTGAATTTCTTTGAAATGGTGATTGAAATCCAGTCAGAAAAGAAGTTTAAAAAATAGAAAACGTTTCGGTGTACTTACATACTTTTCTTTTTTACTGACCTGAAATCCTAATTCCTTTTTTTTAAATAAATTCTCTAAACAACCCCTATTATACTGAATTGTAATGCCAACGATATACGTTCAGCCAACAATTTTTCTTTGCTAGATCTTTTTAATTGAACAATTTTTAACAGTCTAGTTGTGACAATATTTTCCTGTGTACAAATGGAAAAGCAGTCTTGCAGAAACTCTCACCCGTGCCTATCCAGCAGCTATAAAAATATAATTATAACACTCTGCATAATGCATGGGGGGAATATTTAGAGAAGCTATCTGAAATGTCAGCCCGCAGAGGCTGCACAGAGTGTCCACTGTGCTGTGGCTTTGCCCAGATCTGTGTCCTGCAGGACACAGTGGCTGCAGGAGCTCTGTGGTGGCACAGGATGCTCTGAGTGTGTCTGAGATGGCACCAACCTGCAGCCTCTGCTTTTTTGGGCATCCTCAGGACTGCCTGAAAGTTCTCTCCCCAGTAATTAGTGCACTTTAACCTGTCCTGAAGCTGATGTGTTGCTCATCCCTTATTTGCAGCAAAAAGTCAATGAAATATTTAATACTTAGTGTCATAGTTCTGATTAGTATAGATATAAATTCCTTTTGTAAAACTAAGCTGTCCAATAACTTTTTATCTGATCATAAGGGTACTGAGGTCCTGGCACAGGTTCTCAGAGAAGCTGTGGCTGCTCCATTCCTGGAATTGTCCAAGGCCAGGTTGGATCGGGCTTGGAGCAGCCTGGGATAGTGGAAGGTGTCCCTGATCATTGCAGGGGAGTAGAAATTGAGGGTCTTTAAGGTCCCTCCAAATCCAAACCACTCTCTAATTCTGTGATTTCCCCCCTTACTTTGTGTAAGAACCATTAAATTGTCAAAGATTCTGCTGAACTCGGAGTTGGAGATGTAACACAAGAGCTGAGCACATCCCATTTCTGTTAATAGAACAGCACATGTTTTTGCAGTAAATCTGGTTAAAATAGGTAGAATATACTCTTAATATTGTCTCTGTCTTAATTATTGTGACATAAGAAATATATGCAGAGAAGAAACCATGGTAAAATTTTTCCCTCCTTTTATTATACCAGATACTGTTAAGGACCCCAAATGTTGGCGACTCTGTGACAATTCTAAATCTGGGATGATTTACAGCAGTTTTTCATCAATCAAATTGTTGATTTGGGGGTTCATTTCTAAGAACTGGATTAATTTTTCTTCAGATTATGCATTTAATAATTTATTTTTGTTAAGAGAATGGAGGGCCAAGAAGAGAAGTGTAAGCAAGCTGCTATTTTTTTATGACAAAACATTTGAGACTTCTCTGTTCTAAAGGTTCTGGTGTTTACAGCACACTCATGACCTCCATCATTCAGGAAACAGATTCTTTAGTTTTGGTCAAGCACCTCCAACAAGGAAGGCTAAAAGTGACACAAGGTTTTGGTGGTTTTTTTTTTTTAATGAGAAAGCTGGAATCCCTTTTTTCTCCTCAATAAATGAGGATTGCTCACCCTGAGTGGCTGGGCTCTCTGTCCCACCCGGGGTGCTGGTCCTGACATCCCTGTCCACACTCTGTGATGATGAAAAATTGAGCAGAGAATTTTGTATGAGTTCTTTCTGAACAGGGAAGGAAACACCTGGCTGGGTATTGTCCCTTGCCAGACCTCAACCCCCCAAGTCTCACCTCATTGTGTGGGATAAAGATAATTTTTCCTGTGTGAGGCTGACAGGGCAGGATCCATCACCCCTCGGTTCTGATCCTGCTCTCAAACCCTCTCTTCCACCATATAAATAATGTCATCTGGAAAGAACCTCGCTCTTGCTGCTGTGTTTAAAAATACAAGACAAAAAATTTGAATTGTGCCATTTTTAAAGTCTGGCCATAAAATAACAATCAAGCATCGCAACAATGAAACTTGTCTGATAAAAGGGTTGAAAACCTGAAGCAGAAGTTGGTTAATAATAAATGGAATCTCAGTACTTCACTTGTAAGACACTCATGTTTCACTTGAGACTGTGCTGCTCTCGAGATAGAAGAGCTGAAAAGAAGAATATTGTAAACATCCATTATATATAGTTCATGCATATATCTGTTCCTTTCCCACTCTGATCATGTAGAGTTACACTTTCAGCAGAAGACAAACAAGTTCAGCAACTGATGAAAAAATTAGAAAGCTCCTGTCGAAGATAAATCTTTTAACCCCGCTGTGTTTAATTTGTCCAGTGAACTTGCACAGAATGGAAATATCAAAGTAGCAAGTGCAAAGCCACAAAAAACAAGTTTGTTTTGCTGGTTTAAATAGAGAATTCTGTTATAAATGTAACAACTCTCCAGTATTAATACCAGGAACAAAATTAAGATTAAAATACTCCGTTAAAATTTAAGTTAGGCATTTTAAAATTTTTTCTCTAATTTGTGAACTTAGTTGCTGTCTTACCAGCTTAATCCTTGAGGAAATATGCTCATCTGCCAGAGAATAGCAGACATACTACAGACAAGAAAACCAAAACCTTTTCTAACTGACCTTTATTCAACTTATTAACGCACAATATTTTCTCAAAATGTTTCACAAGTTTGAACTTAATGGATTAAACTTAAATCTATTTATGTAGACAAGTTTATGTCTATATATTTTAAGGAACATATGGAGGTTGAGTTGTCCTGAAAAAATAAGTATTTTGCAGAGCTGCATTATAGATCAGGACTTTAAAATTGTTTCATAGTAAATACATTTTAAGAGCACTTAGGAGCAGTCAGGCTGGTTCCAGATGATGGATCAGAGCAGCTCTTTCCCCCAGCAGCAGCAGCAGCACAGTGATAATCTCAGCTCTCCAGTGCTTTTGACAAACACAAGCTTGGAGTTGTCTGACTTTTTAAAAAAAAAAACCCAGCACAAACATCCGCGAGAAAGGGATGATTTCCCAAGCCACCCCTCCTGCCTCTGTGAGATCCATGAAATTAGGAAAAAAAAAAGGGAGACTAAGATTAGAGACCTTCAATGTGAGAAACTTCCACAGCACCTCTGCAGAATATTCTAAATGATGTGCTTATGAATAACACATCGTCATTGCAGAAATTCCCTTTAGTCATCTGGATTGTGCAGCCAGTGCAGTAGATCCCATATGGATGTCTCATGAGTGCAGGTGGAAGGGATTTTTTTTTTTTTCTTTGTGCTTTTTGCATTTTCATTTGTTATCTCTGAAAATATAAAAAGTTTTAAGGAAACAACTTATTGAAGTTTTTTTTTTGTTGTTGTTTTTCCTTAGAGATTAGGAAATACAAGTAAGCCAAATGAGGGAACGTATTAAAAAACAGAGATATAGCTATTTCAGCATGAAACTGGTTGAATAACTATTGATCTTGAGAGAATTGGAAATTTAACCCTGTCTCTGCACAAACTGCAAGGTAGTTATTAGATGTGGAGAATAATCTACATTAAAGGGAATATTATGTTGATAGATATGAGATGTACTGATAAAATATTTCCATTCCAGTTCAAAGTAGTGAAAGGAAATATTATATATATTATCTGATAATTGTCTGACCTAATGGAGAAACAGCAACCTTGGTGCTAAGAAATGTTAAATATTAAATGATAAATGGGCCACCCATGCTAAATGAAGCTGGCAAGACTGTGACAGGCCTTCCAGGTAGGTAAAATGCAGTAATGAAAGAACGTGTACTCTTGTCATATTAGAAATATTCATAAATCCTGCATAATTTGACAATGAAATGGTTTTCAGACAGATTAGGCAAGGAAGCACAAAATTATTTATTCTCTCCAGAAAATAAACCAGACTACAAAAATGAGCAGGGTGACATCTTGTCAGCATCTCTGAGGGCTTCATTTAGCCCACACTCTTCATATCTGATCCATAGCTGCAAATAAGGATATTATGGGAGGATATATGAAAGTTTTCCCTACTTTGTGAAATCCAGTGCTGTTTTTTTTTACTTTATTATAAATTTAATATAAATTATTAGAATCATTCAGCCACGTGTCTTCCTGAACTACAGAGAGATGTGTTGGCTTTTTTTTTTTGGTGTACTGGAAAATTGTACTGGAAAACTATACTGAAAAATGTTTTTTTTCAACATTCTCACCTGGGGTAGGTGAGAAAAAAAATCATGTTGTTGTTCTGCCCTTGGTGCTGTTTGAGGAAGCATTGCTCAGGAAGTTGGAAAGAGTTTAATGCATTTTCATTTGTGTTTATGAGACACTCATAAAATATCATAAAATCTAATCAAAGCTGATAATGCCAAGTCGAAGTCTGATAAAATGAAAGTGCAAAAATGGGGTGGCATCAAGGGAGAATTGTCAGGTAGTTATTTATTGGAGGGTTGTCAAGCTGTGGAAATGACAAGGATTTTCAGAAATTAATTTGAGAGGTCAGGTGGATATTTTTCTCAAATCTTGTCTTTGTGTTAATATTTTTAAATATTCACCATAAGTTTTATTATACAATTTCCTAACTGGCCAACTTTGAATGCTGTTTGTATCAAGATAATATAAGAAAAAGTTATTGAATTTTAAGGAGCTTTATTAAATTTCTGTTGTTGACATATTTAAGAGGTGGAATTTTCATGGCAGCCATGAAAAGCAAATATATTTTTAAGAGGTATTTCATTTCGAAGCAAATATTAACCAATTCATTAATAAAATCCCCACCTTTCTGCCAGTGTGCACTCAATAAGTGCATTTTCAAATGAAATTATGAAAGAGATGGAGATTTGAAATAAGATTGAACATGAAATTCCAAGAGTAGAACATAAGAAAAAGCTAAGAGTAGTCTTAAAAATAGAAATGAAGAAAGAAATAATTCTTCACACATATTTTTCAAAGCTGTGCTGACATTTTTCATTTTGCCAATCTGTTGTTTGGCGTCACTTATTGTCATTATTCTGAAACATTAATCCAGCAATGGCATTTCTGCCTTTGTAAACTTCCTGGTGTGATTGCTATATGCTGTCACCGACGTCTGAGACTAAAATAATTTTAAGAAAAAGTTATATATGTAAGACTTACAGGCGGAAAAGATGCATTTCACGAAAAGTCAGGAGAAAGGAATCAAGCCCACTCAACTGAAATGATTTGGAAAGTTTCTGGAAAAAGCCATGGAGAACATTTTCCTGGGGTTTGGCAACAGTGATGGACTGAAGTGAGTGCCCAACAGCAAATGTTAGAGGGACACAGCCCCACTGCTGCTGCCTGGTCAGTGTGAGCTGGAGCAGACAAAATGAGAGGAATAAATTCGGGATTTATGGCAGGGCCTTCCAAGGGCACAGCCTGGCAATGCCAGAGCCCGGCTGCAGCCCTGCCAGGATGGGCCTCGAGATGGGCACAGAAAAGGGGCCTGGGCACGGGGTTTCACACTTGGAGAAGTTCTGCTCCATTTGCATCTGGAGCTGAACTGCCCCATTCAGAACTTGCAATGATGGAGTTCCATCCTCCTTGCTTGCCCTCCTCTTTTTCACCTTGTTGATGCTCTTGGGCCTGAGGTTGGGAACGATTCTCCTTGAATGTTGAGAATTGTTGTGTTTAACTACACTGTAAAGAGAACTTAGTAACACTTGATGTGAAGCTAAGAGCTACACACTAAAGTAGAACAGAAAAAGGAAAAAAAAAAACCAACAACTTAAAATTTAAGGCATCTCTGCCAGCAGGGTAAAATCATCTGCTGGGCAATCTGAGCAGTGAAGTTGGTGGTGGAAATTGCAGTTGAGAGCTCCATGGCTTGCAGGGATCCACAGCCACTTTTGGCCTGTAAATCACAATTTCTTGGTTTGGTTTGGGTGTGGTTTTATTGCAGCAGTGAGAACATTCTTGCTTGTGAAGGCACCGTGGCATTTCCTCCAGCAGGCTCGAAGATGAGCATGTGGTGCTGCACCCTCTCTCCTTCTACTTGTAATTAAAATGCTCCAGAAATGATGCAGGCATCACAGATATTTATTCACATCATTTGAAGAAATGCTGTCAGTCATTCAGCATGAGTAAATCATTTTAGCTGTGAGAAATTCTAGATAAAGTCCCTGAATGGAAGTGAAGATGCAAACCTTTTAATGGGTTTTATTTCCGTGCAACAGTTGATGTGTTGGGTACATACATAAGGATTTAAATTAATCTGAGCTTATTACTTTGTTATTCAAGACGAAAAACATGTAACCTGTTCTCTTTAAGCCTGCCTGCTGGAATTGTTAAAGTGCTATCTGTAATTTCAAGTCAGTCTTCCAAACTTTCTGTAATATTCAGGCTGGATGCCTGTTTTGTCAGAAGGAGAAAGGAATCTGTGCATGCACACCTTGAAAAGGAAGATTTTCTGACTTTGTTGGTTAAGAGCTTTCAGAGAGGCCATTGTCTTTCTCCCATAATAACATTTTTTTACATAACTTTTCTTTTTCACCTGAATGCTGTGAAATCCTCAGCTAGACATGTCCTGTGCCTTTGCTAACGCTAGGAAATCATACCCTCAGCCTGCAATTCCCCACAAGACAGCTCCTCTTTGTTAAATGTGAATAAGGGATAATTGGTGATTGGTTATGTTGTAGCTCCCTGCACTTGTTAAGTGAGGCTTCCTCTGGAGTTCAGGGCTGGGCTGTGAGTGCAGTTTTCATAGCACAGACTATTATTTCATCAGCAGAACACAAACCTCGCTAATTTGTTTTATGATGACAGTGCCTGCTAGCTGGCACTTAGACTTGCTTAAACTAGTGTATTACCATTTTCTTTGGTGTAGCTTTCTGCTTTCTGCAGTAAATGTCATCTGCAGACAAGTTAATAATTTGTTATCGTTTGCTGGAGCAAGAAATAAGAGAGGTGGAAGTCAGCTAAACAGGCAGGGCCGCCGTGGTGGCAGAAACCAGGAAAACAGTGCTTAGAGGCTGCCCTCAATATGTACTGGCAAAGTGCAGTAAAGCTGAACGTGATGCCTTGGTGGGAATACCTAAAAACAGAGGCCAGACAAAACTAAGAGAATAAAAAGTGGTTATATTTATCGAAGGGCCTTCAGGTACATTTCAGGCAAACAAAGCCCCCCCAGGGGCTACACCCAAAAATGGACCTCGGGCCATGGGTTTTCACACTTTGATAAGTTTGGTCCATTTTCATATTGGTGGTTAATCTTCCAATTACAGCTTCAGGTACTGAAGTCATTTACCCCAAGTTTGCTCCCTCTCAACTCACTTTTGTTTTACATCTCTCAGGGCCTGAGACAGTGAGGTGTCCTTGATTTCCAGGCCTGGAGGGGAATTGTTTTGTCTGACCAAAATGAGAAAGCAGCAGCTCACACTGTATATGGAGTTATACAACAAAGAACGGCAGGATTACAGATATATGAAAAATATAAAAGCTAAAATCCTAAGGCATCAAAAGAGACTCTTAACTGTTTTCCACGTTCAGTGCATTATGAAGAGACAAACACAGAGAGGTGTTACCAGGTTCTGTCACATCACCATTCTGGGATGGAACTTGCTGTAGTGCAGGCATGGGCACCAAGCCTCACCTTGCAGGAGTTTCATCACCTCTTCATGAACCAGCCTCTGTAGCCAGTGAGGTAATTAAACAGAAATGATCTTTTACCACGTGCCTGGGAGCTTCTGAGGGCTCTGCAAGTGTGAGGCAACTCATGTCCGCTGCACACTGGATTTCTCTCGGTGTCCTGTGGAAGTGCCGTTCTCCAGGAGATCTGCGGTGCATTATCCATCCCCCTTTGGGATGCTGAGTCCCTTCAGAGGGGTTCAGCACAGCCCTTGTTTCTGCCTGGCTTCTACAGGAGTCTGATCAGCAAGTTATCAGCCAGAGGTGAAGGCTGCACTTGTCAGGAAATACTTTCTGGCTGGCAGTTGTTGATCTTGCCCTGCAGAAGGACTCACAGGTGGAGGACGCGGGGAGTCGTTTGCTGAGCTGCAGCTCAAGGTGGGGAGCTGCCTGGCTCTGCCTTTAATTAAATCCACCAGCAGCCAAACAGCTTGGCTTGATTCCATGGCCTCCTTCCTTAGAGGGTCCCCCTGTCCCCAGCTTGTCCAAGGATAATCCAAGTGCTGCCGCTTATTTGTGATGTTGACTAAATAGCACGTTGCTTTTCTCTTGGTAGTTTGATTAATCTCTGTCAAGCTCGTGGCCAATCTGGACATAGTCCCTTGATTTTGCTTTTATTTTTAGTATAGTCTATAATAAACAAAAATCACCTTCATAGTTCTCAAAGGAAGGAGTAAAAATTGCCCCGTAGATGGGATGTTTTTACTAAACGGGTGTGTTTGTTATGAAGAGTTGTAACACATCTGAAAATAAAAAATGTAAGCTTGTTGAGTATGTGGTTATTTGCTGGTACCTTGATGGATCAGCTTACAAATCATGGCAGTCAGACACATCCTATTATTTATACAATGGCGTTTTTAACAAAGTTCATTTTTTAAGGTAAGCAATCAAGTAATTCCTTATATGGAGATGGGGGAATACTTAACCTTGAGTACAACAACATTAACTCCGGTGAGCTTAATGAATTATTCATGCTATTATCCACCTTGAGAGACATCAAATTGCTCTGCACTGTCTGCAAAACGCAGTTAGCAAAAAAATGATAGCTTGCTGAATGATATTTGTGTATCTGAACATTAAATTAAGGCGGTGCTGTGGAAAGGCACTGGTGGATGTACCTGTACCATCCATGCACAGCAAGGTCCTGCATGGCGTTTCCTAATCCACTTGCAGTCATAACTCATTAATAGTTTGTTTGCAAGGAATGGCCCAATAGCCAAAAATCACTGAATGTTCAAAGGTGCCTATAGCAGCACCGGAGGATGCAATCCCTGCAGGCACTAACCTCTGTACAAAGAAACTGTTCATTATAGTCCCTGGAGGCTGCTACAACATCCTGAAGTGTATGAAGTTGCCTTTTACTTTATTTTATTTTGGTTTTTACAGATAGAAACAAACCTGCTATTTGCCTTTCAGTGCAGAGTGACAATTTTAAAAGCTTGGCAGGGACTGGTGCTGGTGTTTTCCTTGAGCATAACAAAAGTTAGTCTCTTCAAACTCTTTTTATGAGGTCTTCAGATGTGTGCTCTTCACAAATATTTCCCCCATGCCTCATTCCAAACTCCTGGTTTAGCAGCTTAGCTAGGTCAATATTCAAAATTAAGAAGCATACAGAGAATTATCAGTATTTGGGTTCCTCTACCTGGACACACTTCCCACTTTGTTTTCTGCTGCTGCTGCTGCCCAGCAGTTTTGGAAAAACTTCCCTCAAGGAAGTCATCCAAGAGACTGGGCCTTGTGGATTCCTTTCCTGAATTTATTTCTTAATAGGAAGATACAGAAGATTCTACAGATTCTCACGGTATCATCATTTGCATGACAGTTTGTGAGACAAGGCAGACAAACACGCACACACACGTTCTTCACATACAAGGAGAGGTGGAGTATCTGCTTTTTCCGGCTACTTGCATTTATTGCATTTTACTCCCCTCACATTGTGATTTAATAAATAAGTTATCTCCATATTTTAATAGTAAATTGCCACCTTGCTGGAACTGCTGATTTCAGGAGTTTGGCTGTAACAACAGCTTTGCTGCCTCCCAAATCAGAAAAAATGGCTCTAAACGACTTTTTCTTAATAATTTAATGTTTTAAGAGAAGGTGATTTTGAATATAAAAATACGTATTACATGCACACACATATATACATTTCTATTTTTAAAATACCATTAAGAATGCCATCAATTTTCAGGGAATGTGGGGAAGTGCAAGGACAAATATTACACTGTTTATCTTCTGTACGATAGAACTGACTGCTTTTTATAATCTAATAAGGCTACCTGGGTGGGCTTAACCTATGATGAGACAGGTTTTTAGCACAAAATTGCATTCCAAAACTTCTTCCCAATAGCTTAAATAGATGTCCATGGACAAACATTTACAGTTTTCTATGGCTGCTCATTCTCTGGACCTTAACACAGTATTGATACAATTTTCTGTCATATTTATCATTCACATTTTTTAAATTATCTTTCATAATCTTACCAGCTCTCCATAATTCTCAGAATGAGGGGTGGGGGAAGTTTGGAGAGGACAGAATTTTGCTGTCTGAGTGCAGTGAGATGCAGAACTCCCACAGAAAGGGATTTATCATTAACTAAAATTCAGAACATCAAAAAGATTCAAATTGAACCCCCTGGCATCTTCAGCTCCATATCGAGATGATATTACCAATTCCTGAATTTAGTCACTAATTGCTTTTGTCTGTGAGATGTCTTTTAGCCCATTAAAGCTGCTCAGGGCAAAACTCATGTATTTTATGGATTTAGTTCCTAATACTTTGTAACTCACGAGATCTGATAACTCTGATAAATCTCTAAAGATTCCCATCCTCTCAGTCTCATCTTTTCCTTGTGTACTCTGCTTGTAGCATTAATTATGATTTTTGCAGATATATAAGAATGCATTCATTAATTTTGAAAAATTCAAATAATTTGAAAGCATGATGCTCAGGAAAACAGTTTATCGTGCAAACATCTACACACAGAACCTTCCCTGGCTATAGAAGTATCAAAATGAGTAGGATAGAAAGCAGTTTGCATCAATTCCAACTTCTGTCAAGAGATTTTTAATCAAATCATTTAGAACTTCTCCAGTCAGTGTTTAGACTGGCAAGAAAGTTTGGGACCACTGCAAATCCTGATTTCTCAAGTTATTAGGTGTAATTTTGAGTAATTTCTGAGCTTAATTAAATTCAGAATTATATTTTCTGGAACATGGAAGGCTTGATGTGATATTAAGGATTGAGGTTGAAAGCAGACTCAGCAGATGGACGTAGTCAGTCATGTCCAGCTACCTGATATTTGGTTGTCAGAGGCCTGGGACCGTGCTGGAAGCAGATATATTTACCTCTCCCATTTACAGACGGGTCAGGACTGAGGTCACAAACAGCACAGTGAAGGAAATCTCAGTTTCCCTGCTAGCACTGGATCATGGGATGCAGCTCAGTTCCACAGGAGCTCAATTTCTAGTGCTCCCTGACCCTTGCTCTGCTATAAATAATCAGAAATATTCATTACAGAAATGGCAATAGCTTTGGAGAAGTGATAGAGTGTATATTACAGAAGGAAAAAATACATCCAATTCTCATAACTCCTTGCAAATTGTATTGGAAAGCCTTCAGCTGAATATATTCACATCCTGCTTTAAGAAATGCTGCAAATAATGTGATGAGTTGAGTTATCCTCAAATAATTCAGCTCATGTGGATGTGTGTGTACCTATTTCACTGTGCAGAGACTTATCATTTTCTGTTTTCAGCCTGATACAGCACCCTGAAATATTGAGAAAAGGTCCTTTAATTTAAGGTAGAGTGTCACTAATAAAGTCATGAAGTCCTGTGGATTGAGTAGTGCTAACATGGTACTGCTTTGGGGTTTTTTTTCCATTTCTGTGCTTTTTATTTTGCTCTATAAGCTTGAATCCTTAGCATTAACAGTGTGGAAAATTCTACTTTTCTAGGCATTAATGTAAAAATGATTGCTGGCTCTGATTGCACAACGTGGTCACTTGCAGCCGGTGCAGAGGAAGGATGTGCTGTCAGCTCTGTCATTCTCCTGTGCTCAAGTTTAGTGAAGGGCACTCTAGAAAGAATCACGAGGTCTTTTTTGTATTAATATTGTATTTTGAGGATTGCTGTCTATGGAAAATTTCCATTTGGTCATGTGACTCTTGCTAGCTTTTCTGGTTTTTTGGTTTTTTTGTTTTTTTTTTTTTCCTCTGCAGCCATAAATGGTAGAAGCACTGTTGGTTCTGGAACCCTTGATGCTGCTTTGTTTTTGTTTTTTTCTTTTTTTCTCACCACAGAAAAATGAATTTCATATTGCATTTGCAAGCTGATGCTTTAATAAAAGAAATTGTAGAAGAGCAAGGAATGCAAAATTCAAAGACTTATCCAGGCTATTATGGTCTATAAAACGCCATACCTGAGGAAGTTCTGATAGGAACACTAAGAAAAAATTTCTTTTCTGTTCAGCGCAACAGAAGGAAAGCAGATATTAGTTTTTTGAGAATTGATTTTAATTTTTAACCAAGTTCATTAACTTTATTAAAAATACCATATTTCGGTTTGTAGCTTGAGCTTTTGTTTTTAGATAAGACCAGAGAAGTCTTCTAAGGTGTAACATTTGCAGATGTTCATACTGCTACTGGAAAAGAAATAAAATCTTTTGCTGTAGGCTTCAGGCACCACTGGAACTTACAGAGTCTAGCAAAGGCTGCTCTGGGTTTCAAGCTAAAAGAGGGTTGGTTTTGATTAGATGTAAGGCAGACGTTTTTTACAATGATGGTGGTAAAACACTGGCAAAGGTTGCCCAGAGAGGTGATGGATGCCCCATCCCTGAAAATGTCCAGGTGGGATGGGGCTCTGGCAACTTGGCCTGGTGGAAAATATCCCTGCTCACTGCAGGGGCTCGGAGCAGACGGCCTTTGGAGGTCCCTTCCAACCCAAACCCTTCTGTGATTCCAGAACTTTGTAGTCACAGAATCTCACGTTAAGGTGGGAAAAGACCTCCGAGGCCATCGAGTCCAACCTGTGGCTGATCCCACCTGGTCAAACAGACAAGAGCACAAAGCCCAGCCTCCAGAGGCTGCTGGGACAGCTCCAGGGATGGGGACTCCACCAGAGCCCTGGGCAGCCCCTTCAAAGTGTGAGAACCCTTTCCAGGAGGAAATTCTTCTTCATGTCCCAGCTGAAACTCCCTCGGCACACATGGGGACAGTTTCCATGGAGCAGTTTCCAGCAGAACTTCCCCTTCCATGCTTTACCTCTTGAACCCTCTGTGCCTTTGTCACAGTCCTCTGTGGTGATTATCGATCTTGCTATTCATGTTCAGCTCAGCTCCTGCGGGAGGTTACTGGGAGTGGCCCTGCAGTTTGTACACAGCCTTTTCTGGAACACAGAGCACAGTGTTTAACCCAGCTCTGACGGCAGGATTTTCTGTTTTGCAGTTGTTCCTGTGATTTATGGTTCCGTTTGCCTTTTTTTTTTTTTTTTAATTGGTTTGGTTCCCTAATAAGGAGGGAGAGCTGTGATGTGTGCAGCAGAGTGAGGGCTAAGCATGGTACTGGCAGCAGTGGAGAGGAGGA
Organism: Picathartes gymnocephalus; assembly: GCA_013390045.1. NCBI lineage: Eukaryota > Metazoa > Chordata > Aves > Passeriformes > Picathartidae > Picathartes > Picathartes gymnocephalus. The sequence goes on along the minus strand of WEKY01027090.1, from coordinate 50,442 downwards.
TCCAGGTGCAGGAAACCCAAGAGTGGGAAGGGAGAGACTTCTTAGTGCTCCTTATCACTCTCTAAACTCCCTGAAAGGTGCCTGTGCTCAGGTGGGGCTTGGTCTCTTTCTCCAGGCAGCAACGAGAGGACACAGCCTTGAGCTGCACCAAGGGAAATACAGGCTGGATATCAGGGAAAAGCTTTTTCCAGAAGGGGTGATAAACTATTGGAATGCTCTGCCTGGGGAAGGGATGGATTCACCATCTCTGGAGGTGTTTAAGACAAGGCTGGATGTGGCACTCGGGGCCAGGGCTGAGTTGAGGTGTCAGGGTTGAGTTGGACTCGATGATCTTGGAGCTCTCTTCCAACCCGGTGATTCTGGGATTCTGGGATTCAGGCACACAGAGGTGCAGCTCTGTTCTTTCTGCACATGTTTGTGTTTGCAAAGGAGTAAATGCAGATGGGAAATGACATTTCCCTGAGTGATCCATCCCGATTCCTCACGGGGCTCCTCTGTGCTCGGCGCTGCTCGCTTTTGAAAAAGGAGAGTGAACTTTGCAGAGGGTCCTCACAGCACATTAACAGTGTCCACAAGTGCAGCAAGAGCAGAGTCCCCTGCAAATTTACAGCCTTATTTACTGCATAATAAGTTCCCAAGGGAGACACAGGCTCAGGTGCACTGATCCATGGAGGCTGAGAAGAAATTGGAGACAAGCAGAACTCACCGACATCCTTCGACTGATTGCTCATAAACCTTGGAAAAATACCATTTGCAACTCTGAGACAGCCTGGTTTTATCCACACAGTGCACTATTTTAACTTCACGTTAGCCTAGAAATCTTCCCATGTTGCCCTGGTAATTTATGTGATGTTCCTTTGCAGGAACAAAAATCTGTCTTACACTTAACTCCTTTCGATAATTAATTCTCTCCCATCTGCTTACAGCTGGTATGGTGGAACTGTGCTGGAGTTTCCTTATTTGCTCATGTCTTGGAGTCATCTTTTAATATAAATAGCTGTGAATTACCAATAATTTAGAAATGAGCCTTTCTCAGTTTCCGACCAGCATATCCAAGTTCCTTGATGCGATTTTTAGTATGTTTCTAGGGAAATGAGGACTGATGTTTTTACACTGTTTAATAGGAAGGTATAAACTTCATATGTGATCCATCCTGCACTTGAAATAAATTTTTAAGAGCAGTGTGATCTGATTCACGCAAACAGAAACATCTTATCTTCGAGCTGGGCTGTTTTCTTCTCTCTGACAAACCTCACAACATTTAAAGTACATTCTTTTGGCAACCAGGCGATGTTTTTTGCCTAATGAATAATTTCAAAGTGTTGCTGCTCTACCAGCTTAGTTTATTTAACACAAAATAAGGCACTCTATGTTTCCCCTTGCCCTGGATAACACATTGTGCTTTTATGTCGAGTTAAAAAAAAAAAAAAAAAAAAATTCTTAAAAGAATTCTCTTTTGACCCAGTTTTTAGGGCAAATGTATCCAACTTTTGTCTTGCATATCTTATTTCTTGTAAAAGCCTGCAAGGAGCCAGGAGAGAATTCCTCCTAAACAAAAGAAATCAGGAACAAGGCAGCTGGCCACAGAGTAGGGTGTTCCTAAGACCTGGGCAAATGAGCTCTGCTGACTTTGGGTTCCTTGCAGCTTTCCCAACATCTGCAGTGTTGGTTTGCTGCTTACACACTGAAATAAGCACTGGATTTACAAAGGAAAAAGAGCTCTAAATGTGGCTTTAAATGAATAAAACGTGTGCTTGCACAGTGTGGGTGCCCGTGGTTGTCTGGAAGGATTCATTTGGCCTTTGCAATCAGAGCTTCCGCTCACCAAGGTTCTACTTGGATTTTGCAGAAGACGAATAAGGTGATTCTTTGCAACTTGGCTGTGTTTAAGGAGGTTTAATTTACAAACTGGCTCTTATTCTAGAGGGTTTTATTGCTTTTTATTACTCTTAAACGATGGCAGACAAGTACCGAAGTGTTATTTCTATTTTTTGCATGTTTGATACTTTTTTAATACATTAAGCATCCATTTAAAATTATCCTCACCAAACCCAGTATTGAAAACTCCTGGAAGTCCCACTTTTCAATTAATAATACAAACTGGAACATGCATCAGCCCTTATTCTTGTGCTGTCAACTACTCTGTGAGCTGTTCTTTTGCCAGATTAACTCATATTTTTCTATTTTCAGTTAAGAGCTGTCAAAAAAATGATCTGAGGTGTTCAAATAACTCATAATGAACAAAAATTCTAAAAGACACTTTAAGAAACATAGGATTTTTTTTCTCTGCAAAGTTAAATTAAAACACTAATTTCTGATAAAATCGCATATCTTGTACCATTTTCAAATTAAAATTCTGAATCAAAAAGCATAATGAGGATAAATTTAGAAATTATTTCGGGTAAACGCTTTTTTCTTTAAATGTCAAAGTATTCAATCTTTTCAGGCTACTTTGGTTTTCACAAACAACCGTGTACAATCAATGAAATGGCTGTGATTTTTCATCATTTGAGTAAATACAATTCCAGCTAAAAAATGCCAAAGCTCTTCTAAAACCAGTGGAAGAGACCAAGGATGATTTTTGTTTCCAACAAATGGTCTGTTCTCAGAGAGGGCGCCCAGCAGGGACCCAGCCCTGTGCCTGGCAGTGTCTGTGACTGCAGGGAAAGCAGAAATTAAACTTTGTTTCTGGTTGCTTTGACTGCTTCTGCTCACTCTTGAGGAAGGAGTTGGGCAATTCCTGCTGTGGCAGTAGAAATGTGGACTAAAGCCATCTGTGGTTACTCCTAAAGTACAAAATTCTCTTGATTATTTCATATTTCTCTGTCCTCTGTATGCAAACATCTCAACCGGTTCTTTTTCTGTCAATATGACAGAGAAATCAATGATATTCTTTTAGTGTGCTTCAAAATTCTGCTGCAGAATATCACCCGTGTATGAGTGAAATAATCATTGTGAATTTTGGTATATTTTCCTGTTAATACATAATATTTTTAGCACATGATGTTCCTTATGAAATCTTTTCCTTCTCAGGGATTTGACTGAACAGAATTGACAGTCTGAAAGCAGCTAATGAGATTTGGGGTCTGACTTTGAGCAGTTATGGGTCAGTACCCACTCTTTGCCCTGGAATGTTTGGGGAAAGGGACTCAGTTCCTTTCAGGAGTTGCTGTGGTGACTGCTGTAGGCCAAGTGTTAAAATATCATCATCATTTCCTGAATTTGCTGCTCCACGTCCTGTCCACTGGTAACGAGGGCTGGGAAAACCTCTGCTCTGTTTATACAATCTGAATTTTAAGTATACTTTTCCACAATTTCTAGATGGATGTATTTCATTTCTACCTCTATAAAGACAAATAAATTTCAGGCCACTGAACTGGTGAATTTGAGGAAAACAGAAATATTTGTAAAGTCCTATCGGTGTGTTTTATTGTAATAGTGCAGTGGTTTGATTGTTAAAAAAAAATTCTTATCCTAAAAAAGTTTGGGTCAGTTTTCTTCTCATCCTATTTCCATACATTATCCAAGTACTTCACCAGCATTATTCAGTTTATCTACACTGAGAGCTTTTTGTCTGGGTTGTGATCATATTCAACTTTAAAACTGGAAACACAGGCAGAAGAGAACTTGGCAAAGAACTTTTGTCATGCAGGACCTTGGCTTTAATGGAACTCCCGCTCTGTAATCAGCAGGGTGCTCACACTGCCGGGACTGAAACCACTGAAATGGCTGTGGAGACTCCAGAGTCACACAAACCATTTAAACAATCTGATAATAGGCACTTTTCACCTCATTTAACTTCCCTTCTTCTGCTTTGGGCCATATTTCTTCTTTAAACAAAAGCTCTTTTATTTACCTGTATCTGTTTCGTTCTATTTATTTCTTGTACCAGCTCGAGTTTTTTACTTTGTGGTTTTTTTACACCACAAACCATTGCAACCAGTGCTGCCACAAGTGCTGACTCTGGACATGAGACTGGGAGGAACTGCAAATATTATTGTCTAGTTCCAGGCTCTGATTTAATTGTTTCATTTCCATATTACTGATATGGCTTTAGAAATGAGGACATCACCCTTTGTTTTTCTGAAGGTAGAATGAACAATCCACCAAACCAAGGATGTGGAAAAACCTCTTTCCTTTTTGTAGGCAAGAAGTGAACATCAGAGTGATCATGTTTTAGGAGCATTTTACAGGACACAGAATAAATTCTAAAACAAAGTGCATGGACAAAAACTGAAAAAAAACCCTCCTCTAATAATTTATGCCTTTTGTTTTGTGATCCATTCTTGAATAATATTCTAGACAAACAAAGTTCATAAATCTCAATATTCTGTGTGTGGTATATTAATAGGACCTAAACTATTATTTTATAACTTTTGTTTGTTTACTTACAAAATGTAGTAGCAAGAAATAGAAATAAGTTAGAAAAATACCTGATAGTAACGAATAAACAGAAAACAGGGAAAAACTACAAAAAAATACAATGTTATTAATTAAGCTTTTAAATTAGCTTGCAGGTTTTTTGGGAAAACACACCTGGTGAGTGTGATCTTGTACTTCATTAATTTGGATTACCAGGTTCCAGTTGCTTTTGAAGTCAGTGCAGAGGCAGCCTAAGGAGGATGACTAAAGACGGCTTTGATTTGGCTGCTTGCTCAGTCCTGGAGCAGGGAAAGGCTGGACTGGAGGTCTTGTTTGCACAGCTCTCTGCTCTCGGTGTTAACTTTTCTGAGCTGTAGATTGTCCTGCAGTCCATAAATAATTTGACTCCTGACATTCCTATGTAAGGAAACCTCTCAAAATACAAGTTTTACATTGCTGCTGGTGGTGATCCCGTCGTCCAATACATTGAGTCAACATCCCTCAGGTTTCAATGCCATTCTAATTAAAGCCTAGAATTTGGATAGTTAAGTGCCAATTAGTTCATAATTCCCACAGAGCGCATGGAAAACCTAATTCTCCTCCCTTTTTCCTACCCTTTAGATGGCAGCACAGCAGATGCAAAGCTTTGTGCTGCCGAAGCACCAGCTGCAAACCATTCCTTCAGTGGGACATAAACTACCATTAAATCTTTTTTTTTT
>WEKY01027090.1:23237-45351 GCA_013390045.1 Picathartes gymnocephalus | reverse complement strand
TAAATTTTTTTTTTTTTTTTTTTTTTTTAAATGAACTTTCTTTCTAAAATGCTACAGAGAGTTTACACCATCTTTATTTGTGCAATAGAGTAGGCAACCAGCTGAACTTCTGTGTGTGGAAAGTCAGCTTCAAGTGTTATCCGAGTCACAATTCTTTCTGGAACTAGCAAAGGAAAAGTTGTTGGTGAATATAATGAGCCTATTAAGCCTAGTCATGAGTTTAGTTCCATCAGGAAAAGTTTTAGATTATTTTCTCATCTCTTCTATCCCTTTGAGAATAATTAGGAGCATGATAATCTGCTTACTTTAAAAGAGGAATAATAATTATTTTCTAATCCCAGTTGTGCAGCGTGTGGTTTAAAACAAGGCCATTACACCTTTGAGGGTTGTGGTTTTTTTTGAGGGGGAGGGCTGTTTGGTGGGGTTTTGTTGTGGATTTTTGTTTTGCTTTGTTTTTTTGTTTGTTTGGGTTTTTGTTTTGTTGGTTGGTTGGGGTTTTTTTTGCTTTTGTGGGGTTTTTTTGTGTGTGTGTTTTTTTCCTTTTTTTGGGGGGGCGTTCCTTTTTTTTTTTCCTTGGGTTGGTTTTTTTTTGTTTACTTCTTTGTTTTTTGTTTGTTGTTTGGGGTTTTTTTTTTGTTGTTGTTGTTATTTTGTTTCTTATTAAATTAATTAGTATTAAGACAGGCCATAAACGTAAAATAGATGACAGGGTCAGTTAAGTTGTTTGGGGCTGCTTTTCCTGAGCGCAGTGCCTCTGAGCTGGCTGGGCCCTCCCACATCTAATAAGGCATCAAAAACTTCCAGAGGCTTCCAGAGGTGAGAGGTTTGCAGGTGCAGGGAGAAGTCCCCAGCACGGTGGGTATCCAGGTGTGTGCTAGCATGGCATTGCTCTGCGATGGGTGGTGGTGGCCTTGTCCTTCTGCTTGTCCTTGGGGCTGAGCTGCAGAGAGGAAAACTCCAAGGACACCTCCAGGGCTCCAAAGTGAAAAATCTGCTGCGTTAACAGCAGCATTCCGGGTCTGCTGGAGGTGCAGAGAAACCTTGGGATGTTTATGGCAAGGAATGGCTGCTGTCTAATGCTTCAGCTGCTTCCTGCTCGGTAAAATCAATAATGGTCTTAGACACTTTTATAGTTTTGAATATTTCAGTTACCCATGGTGGTGCAGGAGCTGGTTTTTGGGATTTTTTTTGGTTTTTGTTTTTTTCCAAAGGAAAGAAGGTGTGCATTTGAGGTCCTGAAAAGCTGCATAAACCACAAGTTCTTATTTCACTTAGAAGTAAAAAAAGATGTACCTGCAGGAAAGTTATGACTAAAAGGAGAAACAAAATGGCCAATTCCTGAATTTGTCCTCACTGGTTTTTAAGGCAGGGACAGTGACAGCTCCTGGGGGTTTGGAGCACAGCAATTTCTGCTTTGCTCCAGAGGTGTTTGGGTTGGTTTGAGTTGCTCTTAGTGACTGAGATAATTACAGACGGGTAAAAGACCACATCGCCCCCAGATAGGAAAGTTTTTTATGGTACCTTCTACTACTTACAAAAGGTTTTGAGGCAGTTCTGGCTACAGACTTGATGTGCACACTGAAGGTATTGGAAAAAAGGCAGCTTTTGGTCCCCAGATTGTGCCTGACATCTTTGTGCCATCCAAGTCCTACTCGATGGAATAATGAGAGAAATCTCTTACCTTTTCTGGGGCACTAGCCAGCAGTTGTCTTAATTTTTTACATTCTCTGAAAGGGATTTGCTATTGATAATTGCAAGTTGGAGTTTGAAGGGCACCAAGGGGAAAATTCTCTGCGTACTAAAATCAAGCTCCTGATTACAACAAAGACCATGTTTTCATGTAGATCCTAAACCACAGAACTGGTACCAACCTGCTGATATCTAAAGGAAACGTCAATTTCTTGCTCTAAAAAGCACCAAAAATAAAAGAACTACGGCTGGGAAAATAAAGCAGAAATTTAAATTAGTTTATACATATAGCCATCAGTATTAATTGTGCAAAAAGGTGCTGCCAAAATTCCACGTGACTTTTAACACTTTATTTCTCCAGGAGAAGTAAATGTCGATGCTGTGAGTAGTAAATATAATTTTTGTGATAATGCTAGAATGATGGTTCTTGTTGTGGCTTAATGCCTCGTTTCTGCATCGCTAGGGAAGCTGCTTAATATGTGCAGGAGAGCAGCAAAATTGTTAATAGAGGAGAAGCAGCTCCCAGTGTTCTGCTCAAAGACGTCCTGGTGACAGAACAAACAGCGATCTGCTCTTGTAAAGCACCAGCTCCTCACTGGAGCAGCTTGCTGGGTTCATGTAAATCTTCACAGAGGAGCAGACCATGAAATATGTTCTCTGCAGAATACTTGCCTGGAGGCTGGAGGAGGTTTTTGCTGGGGAATTGATCGTTGAGGCTGCACTGGAGGTTCCTGGTGCAGTTCTTGGTGGAGAACTTTGAAAGGGAGCATTTTGTGTCACCCAGATGATACCTCAGGCTGCTCTGCCTGACTGCTTTCCAGGTGCTGTGAGTGTGTAGCAGTTTCAGGTTTTAGTGTGTTGACAAGTCAGACAATAAAACCATTTCTTTAGTGTAGACTGTTGTTTTGTATCCACTAACCTGTGTATCATATTTATGTCCTTGTTATTTTAACATCCCTACATGACTCAGAGGGATCAGGGGTTGTATTAAGGCAGTTTGTCTCCTGCAAAAGGTACAAAGCAAAAATGATTACACACTGAAAAAAATACCAGTTGTATCTAATTGCAAGAATAGTGTACTCTCAAAATCAATATCCTTGAAAGAAAAAAAGAATTAAAAGCAATAATACAATCTATTAGAAGTAAAATTGCTATGATATATTAGGGTGTGTTGGTCAAATGGTTTCCTTTCTCTTCAATGGTGCATTGAGAAGTAAGGCAGGATGGATGGATGAGTCATAATATCCATTATTAAGAAATGGTTAGGGCTCACCAATATCCCAGGGTCATTAGGCAGCTTAATGGGAAATAATTCTGGTTCCAGAAAAGGACGGTCCTGCCCCATAGCTTCTCATAACTGGGGGGAGTATTTGCAGCAGTCCCTGCCCAGGGCCCAGGCTGGGCAGTGTGACTCAGGTTGTGCATCTTCCTTCCCAAGTGATCATCTGCAATTCTTTCTCAAAGGAGGAAAAATAGAAATTAGGCTTTGAGATATGAGCAGGATGTCTGCCGTGCGTGTGGAAATGCAAAAAGTGAAGCATGTGATGAGAAAACCAAAAATTGAAAGAAAGCCTGGCATCTCCTCTGGTGAACCTAAAGCCTGCCTGGGTGTAACCCTGTTCTTCTACACCTTTTCTTTTAAGAGCTTAAGTGGGAAATACATTCTGCAAAGCAGGTAACAGGAACACACACACTGATCACAACTGTCCTTCCATTATTCTAATAACATTTGATTAGCAATTCTGCACTTATTTTTTAATTTTTTTTGTTTGGTTGGTTGTTCTTTTTTTGTTGTTGTTTTTTTCTTTTTCTTTTGTTTGTTTGTTTTTGGTTTCTTTTATCAAAGCGTTGGATTTATTTACATGTTTCTTTATTGCTAGATTTCTATTTTAACAACATGGAGATTTTTCTAGTGCACACACTTAGACTGCAGTGTTGTGTTAGCAACTGTGGACCAGCAGTGGAAGGAAGGTGCAGACTGAGCACTTCTCAGGTAGGATTAATAGCATTTGGGTATAAAGATGATTTAAGTCATTTTTTATAAGGGTGGATAGATAGCAGGTTGCAATTTTATTTTCCATTATTTCGTTAATTAAACATGACACGCAGGCCAGCTCTAATTACATCAGTGAAACTGTGTATTTCACAGTATGTTACAATTTTTGTTAAATCAATACCTTCCAAATGAGAACTTTCCTGCACAGTTTTTTCTGACAAGCCTTGTTGGGAAGTGCTGTGAACTGCTTTGAACTTTTGGGTCTGAACTGCCCAGAATGCTCATCAAAGATTTGTGAGAACCCTCAAGATTTACTTCTCTCCATCTTAATTCCTTTAGTTCTTGTCCATCACATACTTCTCCCCAAAAGACTTGGTGAAAGTAGATTCATTATTATCAGCCATGAGTCAGATGCCCCAATGAGGAATTTACAAAGTAGGGGTGAAGAGATGAATCATTCTCCCACCAAGGGGTGAACAGGTCTGCCCTGATATCTGAGTTTGAATTGTGCAGTGAAAATTAAACAACTCACACACATTAATGAGGACACACCAACCCAAATTCACTGTGTGCTAAATAAAAACTCTGCATCATAGCTTTTGTAATGAACAACTGTATCGAACTGCACGCATGCAGGGGCCTCAGGCTGTAAACACAAGGCACAGCATCGCCTCGAGTACTCGACTCTTTCAGTTTTAGCAGTGTTTTGTCTGAGATCACTGTGTGAGGGAATGGATGTATTCACGTGGGATTGCTTAGACCTGGTCAAACTTGATTTTTTTTTTTCTGCAGCATGTCACAAATTCTTCACGCCATAATTCATAATTTTAAAGTTTTTTGGGTTTTTTTGGGTTTTTTTTTTTTTTTTAATAAAAAGGATCAGGAGTGACAACAGCAGAAATTAGAATTTGTTCTGCCAGCATCAGCCTGTTGCAGCATGTATTAACAACTCTCCTTCTTGTTCCCTGGATTTATTAGAGCTGCTGATGCCTCTACAATTGGTTAGAGCCTGGTGCTAATAACACCAAGGGTGTGGCTTCAACCCCCATATCATTCACCTAAAAGTTGGACTTTATAGTCCTTGTGGGTCCCCTGCAACTCTGAATATTCCGACTGTGAACGCTTGAAAACAGTTTTAAAATGAAAACCTGGAGAAACCCCCAACAATGTCCCACACTCTCAGTTTTAGGTACAAGCAGGCAGAGAACGACACTCTGTGGGCAGCAATGACAAAACCACTTCCTGCTTCTTTTCTCTCAGCAATCACCTTGGGCTGATGGTGTTTTCTTTTCACACCACAATAAATAAAACTGCATTTAAATAAGAAAGCAGAAATGAGATGAGAATGCATAAGAGAGTAAATTGTGTATGACCCAAGCAGTGAAGAGTGCAGGGAGGACATGTTCTGAATCAATGTCTGGGTGGTTATCTCGCTGTGAAAGCTGATGTGGTGCTTAGGGACAGCCCTGGGGAATGAACAATGGCACATCCAGGGGTGGTTCTGCCATTGCAGCTGAGATTTTAACCCTCAGGAAAAGAAAGACAAATCACATCCAGGATTTTTAAAAGCCTTGATGGAATTATCCTCCTGTTTCTCTTAATATTCCTTGAGGTAATCATCAAATAACTCATTTTTAAATGGGCGAAAATCTCTGTTCTTTTTAGAAATAGTTTCAGTGCTAGATATAGAAACTAAAGACTTCTTCCTTTTCTTTTTATACTGAATTAGAGCTGAGTGTATTTAAAATGCCTCTCTTCTTCTGCATACCATGGTATCAAAAAGTTTGATTCTGGTGAGGTGTGAGGAGCATTAGAGTGATAGAATTTACAGGATCGACGTGGAGCTGTAATTTGCATTCCTGGATGAGCAGTTCAGACCCAGGAACATCAAACAAGAACAAGTTCAACTCATGTCTGTTTTTCCCCTAAGTGCAAAGGACTGAAAGAAAGAATGGAGATTTCGTTATCCTGTAAGAATTTTCTCTTCCTCTATTGCTCCTAACTCAGCGTCTTGTTGAATTACAGGGCTGCAGGTCAGGGATTGTATTTTGGTGCTTGCAGGGTGCAATCTCATTGTTCCGTGTGCAGGCAGGGTGGAACCAACAGTGTGCAATTAGTGCTGAGTGTTAGAATTATCAGTGAGGTTTGGGTGAATCGTACTGTGAATAAAGTTTGGAAAAAGATGAAAGGTAGGTTTCGGCCAGAGTTATCATCCACCGTGGAATTTAGCTCTGTGCCTGGTGACAGAGTTGTCTCTTGGCTGCATCACTGGAGTGTGCAGATTACTCCACGTCTTCAGCAGAGCTCCTGCTGCTTCACAATCAGTGAACAGTTTGTCCAGAGCTGAAGTTAGTTTTTAAATAAGGCATCAGAAATACAGGAAATAATAAGAAAGACACGTGACTTTCAAGAAATACTTTCTACATTTCTAATAAATCCAAGGATGTAAAATGAGATAACTTCTAGTAAATGCAATTCAAAATATTTCCTTTTTTTTTTTTTTCTTCTTTCTTTTCAGTGTTTGCATATATCTAGTATACATGGAAAATACCTTTCTGAGAAAGTCAGGATCAGTCACTTCAGAAAGCTCTAAACTCAGAGAGGCTGTTTGTTGTCTATTGAAAATTTTCAGAGAGACTCTTGTTACTGCCTTCAGTGGAAGATAAAAGGTTCTTGCTACAAATACGTTATTTAATGAGTTGACTTCTCCAATTTTTAAATAAGTTCACTTTAAAATATTTTCAGAAGTGTCAAAGAACTCACATTGGATAGCATGAAAGAGGAAGGGTGAGGACATGAAAGAGAAAGTGTTTGCACACAAAGGATGAGTGTCAGTTCAAAGCCACCCCTGACCTTCCTGTGTAACAAACACAACCCAGGCTCGGCTTTATATCTGCAGTCGGACCAGCAGCAAGCTGGATTAATGTTCTTCTTTATTCTCTGATTATGGGGAAAAGGCAGCAAGGAGGAAGGAGAATGGTTGTTGAAATTTAGAGTACAAATGGTGTGTGGCTAAAAGATGTGAACCACAGCAGAAAGAGCATCGAGTCTGGCAAAGAGCTAAAGGAAAAATTTACATCCTGAGTGTTTTTACAACTGTTTTAATCCAGGGCCATCTACCTCCACTGTTTTTTACAAGTTGGTTGGTTGGTTGGTTGGAATCTTCAGGCATTCTCCCATTTTTTTTTTTTGACAGCAAATGAGTGCTATGGCAAGCAGAGCATCCCAAAAATATTTGTTCTAACTATTCTAGCAATAATAAAATACTGATTCAGCTGAATTATATGTTCCTAAATATATTTTAGGTTTATGTATCTTAAAAATATATAAACAAGTTGAAAACTGGAGAAACTGGAACTGTTCAGCTACCTGAGGCCACACAAGATACCAGGTTAAGATTTAGAAACAGAAAATGCCTCTCCTGATTCCTGTTCCTTACCTCTTATCTGCATCATTACAGTATTTTATATCCCTTCTTTATAATAGCGTTCAAGAAGTTTTGTCCTTGCACAGGATAAAAGTGAGGATTCCATTCTGAAAAAAAAACCAGCTTTAAAGCCCATTTGTCCCAACTTCTCCACAGGAAAAAAAATTAGTACAGAAAAAGCATTATATTAAAAAAAAATACTAGTTTTTTAATCAAGCCGAGAGTCATACTAAATAAACAACTCATCTCTGTCAATTTATGTATCCATAATTAGTAAGATTCAGCCACTAGGCAGATAAAATGCAATTTGTAATTATTTTGTTGGTGAAAAGCCTCCTAATTACTGCACGGTGGTTCTGGGCACTCAGGGCACTGCTCCTTTCCTGGTGTTATTCAGTAAGCAAGATTTAATTTATCTATTGGATCATTATGAACTCTTGTTGTTTTCTCTGGAATATTTTGTCACACAACAAACATTCTAAGCATTCTCTCATGTGCATATATTTTTGCTGCATTTCTCGGTTTTGATAGAGAACAGCACTACATTTTCACCAAAAGCCGTATCTTTAAAAGCATTATTTAGATCTCTCTAGATTACAACTCTTAGACAATTGTGCTTTTTGCCAATCATGTGAGAGAAACTGGCCATGACACTGGCTGCAGACTTGTTTCCAGCATTTTATTTAGAGTTACACCTTTAGATGTCATGAGAACTGCTTTTTCACCATCAATTTGCTGAATAACCTCCATAAACAGCCTTCATCCAGCAGGACTGCTGGACAATTTATGTGATTAATCCCGTTACAGCCTTGCAGGTTTTCCCATGGCTGTTGTGTCCATTGGCCTTTAAATGGGCGTCGTAATCCCAGCATATTTTGGGGCTGGTGAAGGATTTTGCAAATTTCTCCTGTCTGTAGGATGCTGTTCTTTCAGAGGTAAAATAAATGTAAACCAGGGTGTTTATGCAATTTCCCATTTACTCTGACCCACTTTTGGATACAGTTACGTAAAAAGGTTTTCCTGCTGAGGGGATTTCTGTTTCCAAAGGATCTGGAAACTTCACAGAGCTGGTGGATTTGTGGTCTCCATGATTCTGGGTGTTGTGATCATCCCAGTGGTGTCATCATTAAGAGCTGTGCCTGGAATCCAGTCTTACAGTTCTGATGCATTATTGATCAGCTCAATGAAACTCAATGAGGTTTTAAGTTTTAGGATCTCGGTGCTTGTTTACACGTGTGTACAGAGGAAAATTAATGCAAATGAGTTCTGAAATTATCTTAATTCATTTTATCATTCGTTTAGGAGTGACATAACATAAACTAAATTGAGATCATTTTAATTTCAAATAAGAATAGCTACACAAGGACTTAGGATAATGTAATTAATCCACTTCAAAGTTCATACATTTTAGTTAATTCCAATTAACCTTCTGGAGTGTTGTCATGTTGGTAGGTTCCTGTGAGCTGCCTGTCTCTAAGGCAGTGGCGTAGAGGACCCGAAGTGCCTCTGGCATCTCTCTCCAGAATGAGAGCAGGGAACAACTTCCTTGAAGATGCTTCTTTCCTCTGGGACGTGTCACTCTGCTTTGTCTGACCAGACACACTTCCTGAGGAGTACTACAGGATCCTTTTTACTTTTCTTAGGTAGAAAAAATGCCCCAGACACTCCTGTTTTTCCATGGGCAGCACAAAAGGCTGTAAGCATTATTCCCAGAGTCAACAATCTTACTTTTTTCTAGACTTTTTCTAGACTTCTAAGCATTTCTGTTCATACAAATGTATATTTTAATGTACATGTGATGCTGTCCATGTCACAGCACCATCCCTGGAGTCACCCTCCTTAGCACACGTACAGACAGATCCCATTAGGGGCTCGCATGTTTGGGTGTGTCTGTTTGTTTTAAACACAGTGAGGAGCTGCCTCATCCTTTCCTAGATAACTCTGGCCTTTGGGTGAGGTCTCGGGAAGACTTTCAGCCCTGGTGACTCCCTTTAATCCTCGTTGCAAGGGGGGAGGGGGTTCTGATGGAAATTGTACAGGATTTACATCCTTCCAGTGAGGTTTGGGGATGGGTAAATTGTGGTGCAGACCCCAGGTCATCCCACAGCACTGACATCACCTAAATGAGTTCCTGTGTAGCAAAACACGGCAGGAATCCCTGACACACTTCTGGCCTCGTGCTCAGATTCTGGATCACAATTGTTTGGGGTGTCTTTTTTCCATCAGGTTTTCTCTCTCCACACAGTTTCCCTTCCCCGGAGAGGGATTGCAAACAACTTCTCTGCCCCTTCTTGCTCCAACTTCCTGACATTTACTCCTCAATCAGCTCCTCCCATTAGCAGCAGCGCATTTCCACCTGCTTCTTTGTTTTCCTCCTTGCAATGTCCTACCCTTATTCGGGATGTTCAGCTTACAGGCTAATGACCAATTTCTTTTGAGCTGTTTATTTCCTTGTTCCCATTTTCGTTTAATCTACAGCCCTACTACAAAACTTCTCTGCACCACAATAGCTTTTCTTTACTATTTTATTGAGCATTCTTCCTCCTTTCAGGCATGCTGCTGTTTCTTCTGTTCCACAGATCTCTTATTCAATGCTGCCATCAGCTTTTTCCTGCGTGTGGCACCCAACATTTTTTGGACTTGTTTTAAAATTCTCTCAAATCTGTGCTTCCTTCTTATTCTTCCCTTGCTTCCATTTATTTTTATATCACTGCATAATATCTTGTCGCTTTCTTCTGGGAAAAAAAAACCTGACAAAATGAGGTGTTTATGTGTGCCTTCCTGTTGGTTTGACATTCTTTCTCCATCACAAAGATCCTTCATTACAAAAGTTTCTTACCTACTTCCTTGTCTACCTCTTCTGCCTGTCCCGTCACATTTCCTTATATGTCTTGCCCTGTTTTTATCTTTCATTTCCCTTGACAATAAACACATGATTAAACCTTAAGCCTCTCAACCTTTAAAATCACCAAACTCCTGAAAACTCTGCTTCTGTTCTTTGTTTCCTCTTGGTTTATGCAATATTCTAATTAAGGTTGTGTGGAGCTCTCTTTCTCTCAGTCTTGCCCCACTCCAGCTTCTGAGCTCAGCTAAACTATTGTAACCAAACTTTTAATCACCCATTTTTAGTTTGAAGCCATTCTCATCTCACCTCAGCCATCAGATGCTTTTAGCAGTCAGCCATGATCAGTGGTTTTTTTTGAGATATTGTCATTTCTCGTGTCTTATTTCATCCTTCTGTGGAATGAACCTTTATCTGTCTTCCATTTCCCTTACTGTGTTTTGTTCTTTTTGAGCAGACACATTTTTATTTCATAATTAGGGCTCCTATTTTTGTAATAACACAAATAATAAAATTTTATTTCTTCACCTAAAGAAGTGAGTAAAGTTGAGGCAGGAAAAGAAATTTGAGAACATCAAGCAAAATACATTTTTAGAACTAAAGTGGTTAAAATTAAGCATGGTGTTAGCATCAACAACTTTAGGACATTATCTAAAAGTGCAAAGCCAAGTAGTAAGTAGCCTATAGAGTACTGTAAATTAGGGGTAGCTGTAGAGTAATAATCACACCTACCTGGAGGCACTGTATTTTATCCAGCACTACAGTGCTACATTTTCTTCTTATTTTACCAGAGATGTTTCACCACACAGGGTAAAAATGGGAGGGAAAAACAAAACACAATATTTCGTCTTGCACTGTATTCTATTGGAAGTGATTCCAAGTAATTATGTTGCATTTTTCAGTGACTTTAAAAAAAAAATAAAAAAATCACTTATGCCAAGGCCAATGAGCAGAAATCCAAGATATTCCAAACCGTGTGGAGCCTGTGGATATTTTCCAACACTACCTTTAGGAATTGTTCACCGAAACCCGGAGCAGACCTTTGCAAAGCTGCCTTGGGACATCGGTCTGTGCACAGCAGCACCTCCCAGGGCAAGCAAAGTGCTGCTACACCACCCCGCGACAGGACAGGGATGAAAAGGCAGCTAAACCATCAGCTGGGGAGCAGATTTATTTGTTTTAATGAGAGGAACACGCTGCAAATCTGTGGTTTTCAGTGAAGGAGCTGCAATCTGTAATCCATCAGTGCCAGGATCTGCTGGCGCTGCAGCCCCTGGAGGATCTGTCTCCTCCTGTGATTTGCACGTGGAGCTTTTAGGTGACCACGGTTTCAAAATGCTCAGGTTCAGGATAAGGGTTTGAAAGTAGCATTTCCTGAACTTACAGCTGGAGATTTGATCTCGTCTTTAAAAGTTTTGATTAAAGCTAGCATCGTGAGTAGAGGAAGCTGCTGCATGGGAGTTTTGTGAGCGGAATGACCCAGAATAAAGATCAAGAAAGACTGACTAATTTTGCAGCAGATATTAGCGTAAAAATATTATTAAAATTAATGCTGTTTACAGGAAAAACAGATGCTGGATCTTTATGCCATTGCATGTTCCAGATATGCTGGGTTTTGTTTGGACTTTTCCTTGTGGTTTGTCCTTTAAGTACAGTAAATTTTCTTCTTGAACATTGAGAAAAAGTGTTCTGACGTCAGTCTGTAATAAATGAGAGTAAAACTTAGAAGTAAATTCAGGGCTCATCAGAGATTCTCTGCAGTGGGAATTAGCATATGAGACTTTTTATATAAAGTTAGAAAAGAAAAAAACAGCTATGCAATGCATATTCATAAAGCTATACCTATAAAACTCACTCCAAAGTGTAGGATTATTGCATTACAGTAGTCAACTTTTCAATGAAAATGTCCTTAAACATAAAATAATAACGTCTGCAATCTTGATTATTGTTGTTCATATATGATTCAATTATATCTTAGTCCGAGATTAAACTCATGAATCTGCAATCTCAAATACTGTGTTTTCCATGTGATCTTAGGTGGAAAATAGTTAATAATTTACTTTTTGTTTAGCTTTAAATAGAAATGAACCGATTATCTTTTAATACTCAATTAGAAATGAAAACAGAAAAGCCTTTCCCCCAGAAAAAAAAAAATAATTTGCAGTAATCTAGAAGAATAACAAGAACAATGAAGAAAAAACTGTTTTATTACAAGTGCAATCACACTAAGCAGACTTTTACATTTAGTTGCTTCAAAACTACCCACTGGAGAAATGCTGAGAGGAATTTTGGTTTTGGGGTGTACCAGAGAACGTGTACAAGTGGCAAATAGATTTTCAATGTCTGTTGGTGGAAAGGTTGTATTGAATAAATGATGTGCATCCCGTAGGAGGCACAGAGAACAGAGGGAATTGCAGGGCTGGGGTGGGATTTGCTGCCCAGGAATTCAGGAATCACTCGTGAAGGACATTTGTGAAGAAGTGCCTTCCACTCCGTGGGTCCTTTTGTGCCAGCGGAGATTTGCCCCGCGAGCCCCAGGAATTTCAGACCCTCCTGGGCTCGGTGGGAACTGAGTTGCACAAACCGTGGTTCCAGAACTTTCCACCACACTGCAGCCGGAAAAACCCCAGCAGAGCTGGGTCCTCTGCTGCTGTCAGCTCCTGTCTGGGGGCTGTGGCAGCTCGGGATGTGCTGCCTGGATTTTTGTGGATTTGCGCACTGCCAGAAGGTTTATGGTGCCACAGCAGCTCAGGCTTTATTTCCTTCTGCTCCTTGGGAGAATATGTAAATTGTAGAGGCACCAGGCTCTTTTCTTCTTGCCTCCAGATGTACTATTTCAATTTAGATATTGCCAGTTTGTCTAAGCAAGTTTGGATTAAGTCAATACCTCATGCTATTCCTGAAGCACCCGAGTTCTCCTTAGAGCCTTTTCATTGAATAAATTGCACTTTAAGTCAATACTGAGCAAATCACTGTGTTCACAGGCACTATTGCAGACAATGTGTCAAACAAGTGTCTCTTTAATTTGAAACTCTTTTATGGGCAGGAATCAGCCAAAAAAATAAGCACTGGAAAAATGTGACCAAAAGAAATTTGTTCTTGAACTTATGTCGATATGTAAAACCCTGCTGTGCCTCAGCATATGTTCCAGATTCAGTACCTACCTATCAAAAAATCCTACACAAGTTAAAGTGGCAATTTTGGAGCGTTTAATAATTGTCACAGAAAAAGAGAAAGCGTTAAGTTAAAAAGAAAAAAAGAGAGTTTCACCTTTTTTTTTTTTTTTTTACTATTTTGTGTTATCAAGCAATTTCTCTATTTTTATTCTGGTATGTTTGCCCTATTATTCTGATAATGACATGAGGAAATTAATCTATCAATTCCTGCATTAAAAAAATTATTATAAGATGGAAAATAGTTTCATATCTATTTTGTGGGTCCATGTGATAGTGCTGTCTCCTCATTAACTTTGCCTGAAACTCTGATTGTTACGAAACTTTCTTACACAGTTGTGATTCTGGCAGGCTTGTGACTCTTGTAACTCAAATCCAATGTGCAAAAGCAACTGCTGGAAGCTTCTCCTGAAAATGTTCTTCAGGTCTTGTGTGACGTTGTGAGAAAGGTTGTGCTTGGTAATGGGAGAAACCTGGGCAAGAGGATGTTCTGTTCTGAAACCTGACAGGGAAGGTCCATGAGTCCTATCATTGTCAGGAAACCATTTTGATGTTTTTCATTCAGACAAATTCTTGGTTGTGGAATTACGTTTCAATTTGTTTGGTGTGATTAAATTTACTGTAAAGCAAAAAATCCGATCCAGAGCTGAGTCAGATACGCCTGCTGTAAACTGAGGCAGGAAATGGAGCTAAAAGATCACACAGCAAGAGTTAACACAGACCATCTGAAGGAACAAAAGTAGAATTCCAGGCAGGGGATTAAAAGAGAACAGCCCTTGGGAGAATCTACAAACCCAACTGCGGTGCTGTGATTAGGAGTAAACTCGAATTTGAAACAAAGATATGTGTTACTCTCAATCTGTGGTGAGCCAGAGGCCACTGGTGATTTAAAGCTGAGCTGCTTTTCCCTTGGAAGAGCCAGGGCTGAGTGGAGGATGCTGCTGGTGCAGAGCTGAGGTTGGCAGCTGCTGCAGTGCTGAGATATCTCCCTGAAGGTGGTGCTGGAGCTGGCCAAGGAGTGGCAGGAGGAGTCCTTGGCAGGGCCAGCAGACACATGGCAGGGCACACTTCAGAGCTGAGGCAGCAGCTATTTTAACTCGCTTTGGTTGGTTCCACTGGTGATGTTGTCACTCATGTCATATTTTAGCACAGCAAACACTTCTGTTGTATAAAATAGATTTCGGGCCTTCAAGACAACTGCCGTGCAAGGATTCGTGCTTCTGTCAAACCTGGCCTGTGCTGACAGGTGTCTTTATAACGTGGGTCTGTCAACCTGTAATAATCAGAATACACACAAAAGTTGTCCCTCAGCTTACGTGGTGCAGCAAAGTCAGGGTACAGGAAAATGTGATTACGCTCTATATGGTGACAGGATTGTGAATTTATGAGGTAAAGAATTGTAAGCAAGTATTTTCCTCTGAGAAGACAGAGGGGCCAAGGAGGGAGACTTGAAAGAAAGCTCAGTATTTATTAAATATTTTCTCAGGTCTCAGTGGCTCAGGCAGAACTGGTTTCTTAAGTATTTCATAAAAGCTGTCTCAAGGAAACTCATCTGTCAGGAGTTTACTCACTTTGCTCAGCTAAACAGTGAACACTTCCCAAACTGCAGCGATTCTTTCAATCAGTGCCACCAGGGGCTTTATCCACAACCCCTTCAGGACGTGAGGGATTCTGTGAAATGATCAAAGCATCGTGCCACTGCCTTTACTACCTGGTGATTTTTGTTTCTATTTTTAACGAACCCTTTGTATCGTCCTCCTAAAATAGCAATAGGACTCTTAATAAACTCCGTGTTAAATCTCAGTAAGAGCAGAAGTACTTTGCTCTTTCTGTGTTCTGTGGCCTGTTATGCAAAAGGGGCTCAAAGACTCCCTGTAAGTAAAGTAAATCAAAAGGCTCCCTGTGGGGTGCCCCTCTCTTTCCTCCCTGGAGAGAAAGTTCAAATACTGCACAGGTGAAGGAGTCTCATTAAAAGCATTTACCCCCTTAATGCTCTGCCAGGTAAAACTGCCTAAGTGTCAAGGAGAAAGGACTTATTTCAACTGCAGACAATAAAGCACTGCCAAAATTATATTCAATTCAGTAAAAGAAACAAGAAACAAACTGCAAAAGAGGATGAAAAGCGCAGTTTATAGAAAATGTGATGACAAGTTGTTTCCTTTCAGTCTTTTTTTTCTTTTTTTTTTTTCAATTGTACTTTTTTTTTCTTTTTTAAATTCAAGGGTTCTGTGCAATCTTTTGTATGAGGTCTTATGAGTTAATGTGGAGAAATAGGGAATGCAGCTCAAGAGCTCTGTGACAGAGATTAAAGGTGGATGGTTCAGGAGCAAATTTGGGCTTTTAGCACTCAGTAGAAGCTGCCTGCAGTTTTGGCACACTGAAGACAAAAAAGTCTGGACTATGCAGTTAGCGAATAATGCAAGTTTTTTTCTGTGCCTCAATAGGTAAAGCCAAGTTTCTACTGTAGATCACAGAAGTTTACGGTGGTGGTGTGGTTCAAATCCATCAACAGGTGAAGAAATGAGCTATTTGTCATCCCTTCGTCCTGTTATTGCTGATTTTAAACAGTTCTGCACTGCAGTGTGTTCTGTGAAAAGCACATTATCTATTTCTTGATATTTGTATGAGACAGTTACACTTTGGAATTTACACTTTTATAAAAAAAAAAAAACAGTGAATATGGTAATGGATTAGAACAGTGAGGAAACAGAAGGGGAGAACTTCCAACTTTGGGGGAAAAAATGGCCATCTAAAACCAAACCAAACTCCTTCCAGGGAATAAATATATTGACATTTTTTGTGGGGAACATCTTAAAATCTGTTCAGAGAGAACATATTCTGATTTAGAAGTTGTTGCAAGTTTTGCAAGCAGTGACCAGTTGTTCTCGCAGTTTGTGTGGATGAATTTGAAGCCCTACCAGAATAAAACAGAAGTCTGCTTTTACTTCTTTCACAGATACTAAAGTATTCAAGTGGAAAAAGAATAAGCATTTGAGGTGCTAAGAAGGAAGCCATAAGCAAAATATGGGATGTCTCAAAAAATCTCTCTCCACTGTCATAGGTTTATTTAATACAATTAAATTGTCCCTTTCCTCCTATTCTAAAAACAAAGAAGAGTTAGAAAAACAATCTGAAAAGAAGGTTTAAGAGGTAATATCAGTTTTGAACACAACAGGATGCCCTGTTAATAGTGTATTTACATTCCAACAAATCAACGTGCAGAAGTGGTAAGAATACACGGGAGTTGGTTTGTCCCAGTTTTATATTTTGATAAGATAGATGCAGTGATAATATGGATGGAGAGAACGCTAGAGCTGTGAGTAGCAGAGCCCCAGCAAGGCCTGGAAGCTCTCCCCGTCCCAGTGCTGAATGTGCTGCCTGGATAATTTTACACCCCAGGCTGTACACAGGGAATGTTTCCCCGCACTTCTGTGAGTCCTCAGAATCCTCTGGGAACCAGAGCATCTATTAAACTGTGTATAAAAAAGAAAACATCCCTCGATACTGTTCCACAGGATATTTGGCAATCAATTGGTAAAAATGAGCTGTTAATGGGAGGTGATTCTGTGGGATGGAAACTTGCAATCTCATGCCCTCGCTGCACTCTGTTCATGCCTGGATGGAGTTTCTGACAAAATCAGCTTGTAATCATGAGCATTTGATCAAAAGTTCAGGGGGAGAAGATCCAGCCACCCTGAGTTAGACAGGGTCACTTTGAAAATGCATTCAGCGTGCACTCTTGCATGCCTGCTGTAGCAATGCAGTTCAATCAAAGCTTTTCGAAAAATGGCTCCATCACTGGATGCTTCATCTCTGGTAATATCTGTGGATCCCATTTCCTTGGAAAGTTAACAAGGCATAGCCCAAGGATAGATGCTTTTGGCTAGGGTGCAGGCAAGATTGTATATACAATTTTTCATGAATATGAATGAGTGGCTTCAAAATTAACATGTAAGTATGCAATTCTTCACTGGCGAGGAGCACTATTGCACTTATTTCTGAATGCAGAATATACTGAAAAAGCAATGGCTCTGAGGCTGAAGTTAATAAAAAAAAATACCCCACATATTTTGGCTATTTTGGTACCTTGTCAGGTTCTTCAGCTGATCAGATACTAATGAATGAACGATGACTAAAAGCTGAAATGAAATTAGGTTCTAATCCTGTCAAATTGCCAGTCTGCCTCCTCATGAACCGAGTGAAGGAAGCAGCAGGATCTCGCCAAAAGCAGCCTGGGATCTACTTGTTCTGGCATCCCCCGTAAGGCATTCAGGAATGAGTTGTAGCTTGTGATTAGTATTTACTGCTGAACGTGCCTCTGCTTCCAAAAATAACTGAATTGATAATTATGTGGGCTTTTTTTTTTTTTTTTTTTCCTGAAAATGCACCCTCTTGTATGCATTGGTAGCTAAACTGCAATAGTGAGCCAAAAGTTACAGGTGCCTCAGGGTAGTCTCTTTCTTCCCCCACTTAATTCATGGTAAACGTGAAGTAATCCAAGATTAATAACAAAACCCCAGAGAAAATTATATCTGCTGCTCTTTATAGTCTGGATTCCTGTGCTCCCTGCTCAGGGCTGGAGGGAATCACCAGGACCTGCCAGTGCAGCACCAGATTTTCAGAGCAAGTCACATTTCCCACGCGTTGTGCATGCAAAGCAAAGCTGGTGTTGGGCACATCCGATTTTTTGTGTTGACACAGAATGTTTGCGTGCCACACACCCCCCAGCTCGAGCTGGGACACCCAAACAGCCAAAACCCTGATGACAGCTGGGAATTTGTGTGCAGAAAACGCATCAGAGCTGTGCCACGCTGGCAGAACTGGAGACCAGGACATATTTCAGGAGCTTTTCCTCGCAGAGACAGAGAGAACAATGCTGGGAAGTTCTCACCTAGCAAACCTGCGGGCTCAGGATAAGCCAAGAAGAGGCGAGGTGTGGGCCCAAGGTGTGGTTACTGCTGACAGCGGCTCCCTGATACATCACATCCTCGCTCTGTCATCAGAGCAGGTACTGCAGAGCTAGAGAATCTTATTTTTCATGGCGTGATTTGGCTAAATACATTCATGTATGATTATTTAGTTATTTCAGTTCTAGTACAATAGAAATATAAACCTTAAGGCTCGAGTCAGCCTTTGGTTTTAGGATGTGCCAGTAGAAGCAAGTGGTGTGGACTAATGGCTTCCTCGAAAACTCATTTACATATCTGTCACTGGATATGTGATAATAGCTACAAATCTAGCATTAACATTTCATTTTCCCTCTTCTCCAAGATGACATGAATAAAAACCAGTCAGAGTTGTAGGAAATTCTTTTTATGATTTCATTGCTGCTTGCAGAGTAACCAGCAAGCACCACTTTCCAAAGCTCCGCTCTCACATCAGTGTATCATAGTTTATGACCAACACGTTAAACTTCTCTCCTACTGGAGGAAATATTGCAAATAAGACACTGGAACCACAGAAACACAGAGGTTGGAGAGAGCCTCTGAAGGTCACCTAGCCTGAAAATTGAAATGCCACTGGAAAAGCAGCACAACATCCTTTGTAAGTAAATATTTTATTCTCGATCTTTATTTGTATAGGAAAGCCAAGAGAAACCTTGCTCTTCTTCCCAGCAGAATGAGAAAAGTGTCAAGGAATTCTGTGTGGCAGTGATTTCCCTATAAGCTGGAAAGGGCAGGGGATGTGAAGTGTTTTGTGCAGAGCAGGCGATGCCCAGCAAAGTCTGGAGGAGTGGAATAAGTCGCTCCTCGCTCTTGGCTGCTCTCCTGTACCTGTAGGAAAAGGAATCCAGTTGTTAGGTTAGAAATTAAGTTTTCCTGCAGAAAGGCTTTGAGAGCAGTGAAACTTTAATAAGATGCCATTCCCAGTAATGTTTTTCTTTAATAAAAAGGTACTTGTGGTGAAGGCAGACCCATCGCAGGGGTGTCAGGGAGTGCTGGAATTGTGTGCTTAAAGAAGCAGCAGAATAAACATGTTTGTGTTTCTACTCCTTCCCTGTATGTGGTCAAAATAATTTAAAAAGTGCTTTCATTTCTTCAGCAGAAATTGAATAAATATTTCATTCTGGTGGTGCTCTCATGTTAATGATTTTGGCTGGTCACTTCTGAAGCAAAGATAATTTTTTAAGTGCTTCTATACTGGGCAGACACTGTGTTTTCTAATGTTATTATTGTGTTTAATTAGTTTAGGCTAAAGGTCATAAAATGCCAAATTTAAAGTAAATATAATATATAATTGCTTTTAGAGTGGATTCTTCATAGGAATTGCACACTGCAGTTTCTACCCCCGGTCTTATTTACAAATTATTAATTCAATAGTAGCATTGCAGCATATACCATTCCCAGTGCTTGAAATTAATTAAGAATGCATCCCTGCTAATTGATTATGGTACTGCTTTATAGGCATTTTTCCCTAATGGCTATCTCAGGATATTTCCTCTAATTAGTTAGAAAATTTATTTTCTTTCCTACAAAGTCACTAAAAGTAAGAACTATTTGAACTTCACCTTTGTACTATGAGATCTATAAGTATTTTCTTAAAGTTTCAGAGACATTGCATACTCTTATGTTTTCTACTCTTTTTCAAAATCAGGTCAGCCGTATTTAATTTTTTTTTTTTTTAATTTTTTTCCCAATAAATTAATGGAATTACCCATCAAGGTCACCAAGTGCATTTGTAAGAATGTTTTTCTGCTCCATGGAAAAAAGTGCTCTGCTGGATCAAGGCATTTGATCTGCATTTGATTCGCAGCTACCACCAAGAAATCAAAAATTACTGCATTCAGTATTGCAAAAATTTTCTCTCGGGTGTGAAACATCCTCAGGACAAAAAGGAGGTGACAGTTCTGTGCAGAGGGGCAAATCAATAAGGCACCAAAGAGTCAAAAACTAGAACTTTGTGCAGATTAAAGGATTGCGGGAAACCAAAAATTCAAATCTGGCGCAGAATGTCTGAGTGAGTCCCTCACTGATCCTCACCTGATGTAAATAAGAGAGTGCTCGGGTTAGGCAGAGCGTTACAGCCTCTGGTGCTGCTGTGTGACAGCATTCAATGACACCTTCACCTTGTTTAGACTTGCAGATTTGGGAAGAGATCATGAACGTTATTACAGCAGCCCCAATCATCCTGCCCACGACCTCGTGTATAATGAAATAAAGAGTGCAGGAGTAAACTATTGCCTGGGGGACAGGCAGGGTTCCATAACTGTTTATTTCTCATTACTTTGTGCTTGTGGTTCTCCACTTCTGATATAAGAGCTGACAAAAGTGGGCCTGACCCCTGGCGCCCAGCACAATCTGGGATTGGGGTCCTGAGCTTGAATTTGATGTGAATCTTTCAGCATTTTACAGCTTCACATTAGAGACAAATGAGTAGTGACCTAACAACTGATAAAACAAAGACAACTGGGTGTGCACTCTGTGCCACAGAACGTGTTTGGGAGAGCTGGTTTTAGGCACACTTCCATTTCTCACGTCAGCTCCGTGAGGAAGGGATCTCAGGTCACCAAAGCATCAGCAGGTGATGGAATAATAATAGCAATAATAATAACAATAATAATAACAATAATAATGATAATAGTAGTAGTAGTAGTAGTAGTAGTAGTAGTAGTAGTAATAGTTGGAATCCCAGGATCAGAAAGTTTTGAAGTCTGAAGTTGAGATATAGAAGTAGTTATAGAATAAAGTTTAAAATGTAGTAACATAGAACTCTATGTCAGTTACGTGATTGGATGAAAAATTCCTCAATGCAACGGACATGTAATGCAGATGTGAATAACTATTGGTGTGAAAAGGAAAATATATGTCAGTTACCTATTGACCAATTAACCTTTAACCTGCAGTCTCGTGGTCACTCTTCATGCCATGACTGACTCCTACATAGCTCTGTGAGGGAGTTCCCACAACTCCCAAGAGATCGTAGCCATAAATCTCACTTTAAAGCACACCGGAGTGATCCCATCTCTACCCAACATAATCCCAACAAATAATAACAATCTGACAAATCTCACTGTGAGGATGACTTCAGTTCAGCTTTTAGGCTTTGTGCTGGAGCCCCGAAGATGCACGCAGACATTTCCTCCAGTGGGAAGTTTTTGCTGTTCCTCCAGGACTCCTTTGGGTGCCCCTTGAGGAGCAGCTGGGATCTCCTGGGATTGTCCCGGGCAGACCCTGCAGAGCTGCTCTCCCAGCCCCCTCGGCGCTCAGGTCCTGGCCCTGGTGGTGGCTTCCAGCAGAAATCTGAATATCTCCACATGGATGATTCTGGAGATTGTCAATGGCTGTGATGCAGGTTAACAAAAAAAAAGGAAGCCATTTGAAGAAACGATGCAGTGAAGAGCCCTTCTTTTACCTGCAAAGGAATTGAAGTTATGGTTCTACTTGTAATTTTCTTCAGATTTTTATCTGTGGGCTTGCTAGTTTTTTCCCATATAAATCTGGTATTTTGGTGCATTTTGTAAAACCACATAAAAGTTTTGCATTTTTCAGTGTTGCCCTTTTAATCCGTTCTCTAATGACAGTGAAACGATGTGCACGGAGGGCAGAAATCCATTCAAGGAACAGAAGGAAATGCACATATTCATGTACAGATGTAATGATTAAGATTTTTCTTATCTGTCAATATATTGCAATCTCTAAGATGTAAAATGGAAGTGTAGGATTTTTTTTCCTGAATTGAATTCCCCTGAAAGATGGCACAGTTTTTTGATTTTCTTTTTTTTTTTGAGAGTTTACAAAAAGATTGTATTTTTATAGTCATTTAGGTAGTCATGATATGAAAAAAAAAATTCAGAACAAGTGTTTGGTATTCAGCAAATATCTCATTTCTTTGGTAATTTTGTTCAGAACAGACTGTGTCTTCCTGAAAGCACATTGACTTTTTCTCATTGGATTTTTTCCCCTCTCTTGCATTTATCTTTGACATTTAATTTCCAGATGGGTGCTTAGTATGACTGATGCTTTTTTTTTTTTTTTTTTTTTTTTTTT
>WEKY01027090.1:0-17455 GCA_013390045.1 Picathartes gymnocephalus | reverse complement strand
TTTTTTTTTTTTTTTTCTGTCAACATGGCAAAAAGTGCAACTGTGTAAAAAGCCTCATTATCCCATAAATGCAGCCCGGAAAGCCTTGTCTGGCTGCCTATTGAATTAGCAAATACAAAAGTCGAGCGCTGCGATTGATGCTGCCCTGTCAAAGCAGCAGCCAAGAGGATTTAGGTGGCTTTATTAAAGCTGGGTTGTACAGCAAGACTAAGTATTAATTCTTAATATGGTCGAACACAGGGTTGGAGCATGTCTGCTGAGACTGCTTTTTGCCTCTCTTAGATTACCAGATTCAAGCTTACTGTCAAAACGCAGAACAGAGGTTTAGATGTAAAGTACTAACTGTATTCCACACACACACACACACAAAAAAAAAAAAAAAAAAAAATTTTAAAATTTTAACCTTTATGGAAGTCTTAAGAAAAGGACCCTAAGCCTGCCCTCAAACTCAAAGCAGTGGAATGTGTGAAAGCAAATGCAAGGGTGGATACCGTACTCAACTTTTTCGAGAGGGGTGTTTGAATCTTCAGTGCAGAGTGTGAAGAGTGCAGTCCATTTCCTAAAAATTGCTAGCAAAGCAATGGCAGGAGCTGAGGTGGCTGCAGCACCCTGGTTCTGAGGGAGCTGTGCCCACATCAGCAGGGTGGGATCGGCGTGAAGCAGCCTCTGCAGTCAGAAATGTCCCCATCCCCACACCCTCCCAATTCCAGGAAAATCAGCCCAGGACTGGTTACAGGTATTCTGCTCAGGTGGCAGAAAGATTGAGTTCCTTTGGCATTCAGAAGGTTTGAGTACTTACACAGCTTCGTTTGTCTGCTGCGCATTCTGATTAAAGGAGAGTCAGGTCATTCCTGCAGAAAAACACCTGTAGCAAAAAGAGCACCGTGGGTAACCGGCTCACAGTTAACTGGTGGGGATGGAGTGAAAATTGAACAGGGTAGAAACTGGGTTTTCAATTCTGAAAAGATTTCTCAGGCTTCTCTTTTCATGTCTTTAACATGAGTCAAATAGGAAATTCTTACAACTAAAGGAGTCATACCTTTTCATCAACTGCTGGTTTTATTGCCTACATGTTTTTGTGTATCCAGAAAGTGGCAGAAAACAAAAATAGCATTCAAGTACAAGCTTACTGCACATCACCACCAATGCTGAGAACTATTAAAGTGTCTGGAAAGATTTATCTCTGTGAAATGTATCTGATTCTGCAGGCTATCTTGCTCCTATCCAGAGATTAAGATATTCTGTTTGTGTTCTGTGATGCCAAGTGCACAATGCTGGAGTGCCACAGACAGGGGACTGTGAATGGTGCTAAAGAATTCAGGAGATTATTTTAAAATAATTAAGTGCTCCTCTCAGTTTCTGAGAGTTGCATGCAACTTTAGCGTAAGCGTACATCTGAATTATTATCCAAAAAGGTCAGAAAATATGGGGACGAAGTTTAAAGGTCACTCCATTTGTGCAAAATAAAATGAATATTGTACCGTTACAGAGGTGTAACTCGTTATAGAAGCCATGTCCTGCTCTAGAGTGTGGAAGTTCCTTCAAATAACTTTGACAACAGCAAGGACACAGAGTTTGGTGTCCGAATTCCTGTGCAGTAACCAAAACTGAGAACATCTGCTTAGGCCCTAAGGCGGAGCAGCAGCCCCAGGAGCTGATCTCGGAGCAGCAGCTTATTGCAGAAATCAGCGAGCACGCACAGAACACAGCTCCAGAGCAGCTCCTAGAGTTCACAGCTAATTTTTGCCTGGCTAACAAGGATACAAATTTGATGAGCTTTAACATACAAGATAATAAGAGCAGTCCCGTGGTGGGGAACACTACACAAAAAGAAACAGAGAGAAAACATGAAAAACTAATTGCTCTAAATTCTCAGCAGCTGTAATGAAATACAGTAAGAAACATCCCCAAGCATAGTGCATTAGATTCACTTGCTCAGAAATCAAGAACTGGTTAAACAAGCAAAACTGAGATTGAACGCTCCAGAGCTCAATGGCTCCAATTTCAACATAATTTTTACAGGGAAATTCATGCTGTTTGCCCAGCATGCACAAATTAAAATTAAGCTAAAAATGTTTTTTCTTTGTTCTTCTGTACTTTACTTCTCAATGAGCAATTTTTTCTTGCATAAACACTGAGCAGAGCAAATAACAAGCTCATTGAAAATATGAGTCAAGAACAAGCAGTTGATTTCTTATCTTTGCACTGCAAATTGGGCATACAACTCAAGTACAGTGTTGTCCTTCTTAAAATGCATCTTTAAGTGTCTGTAAGAACATCTTCATTTCCAAAAAAATGGGGTTACTCTGCCAGCTGAAAGATATATTATTCTAGTGAGCTTTCCACTTGTGTGTTTTCCTGGGTGTAGGCCTTAAATTGAAAGGTATCACCCAAACCATGGGGTGATGGGCAGCAGGGAGTCAGTGCAGGTGCAAGTCAGCCCAATTCTCTTCTACCTGTAAAATCATGGTAGAATTAAGGATACAGCATTTCTCAGAGAGAGCAAAGATAAAATGCCCCCAAACATTTCACTGCTGGCTTAATTGGAGTAGGAGAATGGAGCAAATCATGGAGACTGGAAGAGTTCAGTGTTACATTTCTCCCTCATAATTTATATTACTGCTCTGTACACTATTGCCATATCACCTGGCATAAGGGCAAGTTGGAGTCCATCCTGATGATGTGACTTGATCTGAATTTCAGCTTATTTCAGTCATTCCATACAATAAAATCTCATGTTTTCCACCCCAGGGTTTTAACTCTATCAAGCAATATTTGTTTCCTGCCCATCTGTGCAGCAGGAACCTGGGAGATCTGTGAGAGGTTCTGCCACTCTCCCCAGCTCAAGCCACCACCAACTGCAACTCAAATCAAACTTGCATTTAGGACTGCTTTTACTCCAGATGATAGATAGAAAAAAAAAAGATATTTTATAAGCTGGCATTTATGAAAATCAGGTGTACTGGATATCAGGTAGAGTTTGACTCTCTTGAGGTGACTGATAACTCCCAGAGAATGAAACTGCTCAGATTTAATCCCGTGCCTCTGTAAGTATCTATCAGTTTTACCAATTTACTTGCAGAAGTCTTTGCTAGCAAACTAAAAGTCTGATTAAAATAGATTTTCCTTAGAAACTCAATTTGGTGAAAATATCTGTTAAGATTTTGTAATTAATTCTTTTCCTCTTTTTCACTTGGCAGTTGAAGGTGTAGAGTTTTATTTAAACAAAATCTTGTGGGTGTTAATTCCCACACTGTACATCCTTACTGCTGTTGACTAACATGGAGAACAAAAAAATTAGGGTCCTT
The DNA here is from genome assembly GCA_013390045.1 of Picathartes gymnocephalus. NCBI lineage: Eukaryota > Metazoa > Chordata > Aves > Passeriformes > Picathartidae > Picathartes > Picathartes gymnocephalus. The sequence continues at coordinate 14,147 of WEKY01027090.1, read as the reverse complement.
CCTTCTCCAAAACCACTGAATTATTCATTTTCCACTTGAAAAATGTCAATCAAATGTGGGTCTCATAATTACGGTTGTGCAGTCACTTCCATTAATTAAGATTATGTGCATAACAACATATTGTTTCTAAATTCCTCCCCAGAAAAACAGGATTCCACTTTTTCATTCTGCAGTTTATTTAAAGGTTAAATTTTGATTTTAAAGCAAGAATTATATTGTGCCAAATAAAAAGCTCTGTTTGTTATGACTTACACTAAAAGAAAATCTTGCTAATTTTATTCTGACACTTCTCATTCCGTACACGATTTTGGATAAGTTGAATATATTTAGTGCAGAAATACTTCAAATGTTCTTAGTTTGACAGAAAAATAAATAAATCAGTAAGTAGAAAACATATTTATTGCTGCCAGCAACTGCTTTCCTTGTAAGGAATAAAGAAGTGGTTTAATTTTATATTTTATTTTTCCACAATATATTAAAAAAAAAACAATAGTTCTGCTGATTTACACTAGCACAAAACTAGTATATCTCACAATATTTACACAAAGTACATTGTGTATTGACAAGAACATATTAACCTTTAATAACCAGAAGAGTTCAATTTTTATGTAATTAGCCAGAAATGCCAAAAGGTTTTGGTTGGTTGTGGGGTTTCCATAGTGCTTTTTTATTTGTTTTTAACCATTCTGATGTCTACATTAACAGTAAATTTTAGACTGGCCTGTTTTAATGCAGTTTTTTCAGCAGCTGAAGCGCTGCATTTGGTACCCGAAGTTCGCTTTCACCGATTCATTATCCCCATTGTGAAGTAATTTGGATTTTCTTCCAAGTAGAGACGGATGCAAGGAGCCGTTCTGTGCTGCATTGTCCTGGTCCTGAGAGGGACGTGCAGGGACAGTTATTTCATCTCCCGTGCAGTGGCACAGCTCGGGAGCGGCGCTGTGACAAACCCAGCTGCTCTCTGGGGTCTGGGCATGGCTTTTTCCACGGCACACGGGCAGAGAACTGACGGGGAGTTTGAGCTGCAATTCTCCACCTGTTCGCCATCAGGTGAACTTTGCAGGCTTTGATCTCATTAAGCCATCTTTGGGGAAAATAGTAAGGAATTCTGAGCAGCAGACCCACGTCTCAGTCTTGCTGCAGGAATATCCTCCAGCTATTGCCCGTCTGGCGTTGAGAGGCTTTCAGCAGGGACAAAACAGCCTCAAACTGGGAAAATGTGATTCGTCCATTAATAAGTGAAATAAGTGCAATAATTTCTCGAGCTTGGTGGACAGGTTGATTTGATTTATGCACATTACCTGCCCAGCCTCAGCAAACCCACAGTTACAGGGGAATGTTGCGTGTGTCCAGCCAGGACAGGACTTCCCAGGGAAGGGCAAACCTACATCCCTGTGTTTGGCTGTCTGGCAGCAGAGCCTGTCAAGAAATGAACGCCACAATCCTTTAATTGCCACACAGTGGGAAAGCCATTATATCACACAATCAATAGGGCAATTGCTTTGGTAATTTACATCCTTTCTGCAGATTTCCCTCACGTGAAACTGCTTTTGCCTGAACACCAGCTAAGGCCTGGTCTTTCTCCAGATAAATGGCTCACAGAAAGCTCCTAACAAAATCTAGATGCTGTTTTTGTGGCAGTAACATACCATTAGGAATCAAAAAGGACTGAAAAAAATGTCTTGGAATTGGCAGGTTGTGAAAATAAATCAGTTTTGTGTTTTCAGTGAAGAGCTGTGCTGCACACGAGCTGTGTGAAACGGGTTTGTACCCAGGAAGGGTGGGTTGGTCATGGATTGCAAAGCACAGCACAGAGACTTAATAGTTTCATTGAAAATCAGACAAAGTCTTCTAAAATTCTAAACAAGTGATTCTGGGGTTTAATCCTCTCTCAGCTCCGATTTTGCAGGGTACAGCCCAGCTCATGGCTTGCTTTCACCCTGGCTGCCTTGTTTTCCTTTCTGCAGTCAGCCAGAAAAGTCATAAAAGACAACCTGCAAGTGCAAGGTTCAGGAGTAACTATTTAAAACCATATTTTGGCAATATTTCCTAAATGATTCTTAGGCTCTCTGATACACTTTGGCTGTGCCCAGGGGGATGCTGTCCCATTAGCCACAGGTACAACCTGCATGGAGCATGGGGTGTTTTGGTTTTTTTTTTTCCAAAACCCTTGTGCCTCAGAAATCTTCAGCCCTGTTGGTTTTGGGTTTTTGGGGTTTATTTGTTGGTTTTTTTGTTGTTTTTTTTTTTTCCAGAACCTCTCTGCCTCAGGAATCCTCAGCCCTGTTGTTTTTGGGTTTTTTTGGTTTTTTTTTTTTCCAGAACCTCTCTGCCTCAGGAATCCTCAGCCCTGTTGTTTTTGGGTTTTTTTGGTTTTTTTTTTTTCCAGAACCTCTCTGCCTCAGGAATCCTCAGCCCTGTTGTTTTTGGGTTTTTTTGGTTTTTTTTTTTTCCAGAACCTCTCTGCCTCAGGAATCCTCAGCACTGTTCTGGGAGAGGATTCCTGGCAGGCAGGAGGGGCTCACTCTCTCCACGGCCCCTTCAGTCACTGCTGCTCCTCTTTTCCTGAGGCTGCCAGCAAAAGTACCAATTAGTAGCAATTGTGATGGTGATTTCTGAAGTGCAGTTTAAAGGATTTCTAACCGGGCTGGAGCTGTTGTCAGTTGACTGACTGGAATAATAATAATAAAAAAAAGCTCAGTGCTTCACCAGAAGCTTGTTAGACTTTCCTGTGTGATCTGCTGTGGATGGTGGAGCTGCAACAGCTTTTGCATTCAAAAGAGGGATTTTCCTAAAAGCATCAGTGAGCACTTGGCTGTTTTATCTGGGCTAAAAAACCTTAATTTTAAATTCTGTTAAAAACAAAAATAAATGAGGATCTGGAAATAGGAGGGGGAAAAAAAGAAATAAAGTAACCTGCAGAGCATGCATAACTGTTTCAACACACCAGCATCCCTTATGTGTAGACTTATCAAGTGGAAAAAATATTATGCATTTTGTTATGTACAGAGTTATTGAGATAGAACCATAAGCACTAAATGGGTTAAAACACAAGGGGCCTGATATTCTGCAGCTTTGTGTTGACATTTTATCATAAACGTTGCAAACTGACACATACTGACAAGCCATCCCAAGAAACAAACATTTTTTATTTTTATATAATAAGGGAAGGCTTGAACTGTGTTTGAACAGCATGAAGCCATTTTCTTAAAAAAACTAATCTTTGTTTAAAATATTTTCTTTCTGGGATCACTCATATTTAGCTTCTTAAGTTTTTTGTCTCTTGCTAGTTTGGTCTTGCAGCACTGTGAGACCCTTTCTCAGAATTAATGCTCCCACACGACAAGCCTCTCTGCAAAACAAATAACATTCTTAAATCTCAGGGCCATAGGCATTGGTTGCATCACCTATCACATCTTCTTCTAGCATTCCCAAGAGCCTTTTTTTTTGGCTTTTTTTTTTTTCCTTTTAACTTGGAGCAAATATAAACCCCACACCACATTCAAGGCCCTGAGTGAGTTGCAGGAGCGCAGGGGGACCAGCGGTGTGGGACGGGGATGGCAGCCCTGTGTCCTCCTTCCTGCTCCTCTCTGGAGAACTTCCAGCTCCCCCTGAAGCACTGACTGACTTTGCCTGGCTCCCAAGGACTTTTCCATTCTTAGAGACAGGGGATGTGACTGAGGGAGCACAAACAAAGCAAACCCCACGGGACACGCCGCGGTGATGCTCCTGCGTGGGGAGAGTGCTCTGGAGGAGCTCCTGGGCTCCAAGCCCAGCCTTTCCATCCTGATTTTGTGAACATGCCAGCAAAGCCTGGTGGGAGGCAGCAGAAGGGTTTAAAGTCACTGTCTTTGGAGCAGGGGGGTGAATTTGTGGCAGCAGTGTCCCCCCGTTGCACCCGCCCAGCGTCACGGCTGTGATCCGCACGGGCCGAACGGGCGGTGAGGGAAAATGGGATTTTGGGGTCATTAAATGAGTGTTGGGTCACTTCTCTGGGACTTGGCATCAGTTAAACTGAGGCTATGAAAGGACTAAAGCAATTCCTTTGGGTGTTTTCAGAAGTCTCAGGAGTGTGAGATGTTGCACACTCGTTCTGTGGTGCCCTGAGGATATTTGTGCAAGGAGACTTGGGGAGCACCGCTGAGAAAGCTAATAACCTTCTAAACTTGCTTTGGTGACTTTAAATACCTGTTACCTATTGCATAACTTTTACTCAGATCCTAAACCCCACTTTTTTTCTCTTTTCTTTTTTTTTTTTTTCTGCTATGTCTATCTGTTCTACAGTGAGGTTTAAGCAGATGTAAATCATTAAGAGTTTTACCCAGATTTATGTTACGACGCTCCCGTTTCCATAAATAGGAGTGAAAATTCCTAACGTGGCAATGCAGTTTCTGGATTATGTTCTGGTTATATAAGTGACAAGTGCCTCAGAGACTGAAAGTTTTTGAAATCTGCAGAAGGTGTCTCTTTGGAGAGAAAGAAGGAACACTCTCTAATGTTAATAAGAAACAGAGAGACTGTGGGTGTAAAATGCCTTTAAAATAATCGCTGACCAAAAATACCTGAGGGTTTCCCCCTCATCTTTTTCTAGTGCATATTGTAGAAGTGAAATCAAAATTACTTGGTTTACTTTTTAATCTGAAAAAAAGGGGGCTTAATTTTTTTAAAAACTAAAATTTGTCAGTTAAAAAAATATGTTGGGATAAAAGTTATAATTTGCTGGTAGAGGGAATTTTCAATCTGCAGGAATAGTACAACTGGCTCCTCCACTCCTGGAAGAAATGGTATCAGTGGAATTAATAGGCCAACTAGTAGCTCACTGATGTTTTATTGTCCATAGTTATAACAACAAATAGTTCTATTGCTTGCAACACTGGATCCAGAATAAGACCAAAGAATGTCTGTGGTTATTTTCCAAGTATCCCCATTTTTCAAGTACAGTTTTATGCAAACACGTGCACACATATATATATGTATTTATAGATAATAGCCACATTTTCTTTCATAAAACAATAGCAATTCACAATTTTTATTTTTTTTTAATGTAAAATTGTTGATGTATCTAATGTTTTTATTCTGGCTAAAGCCTGCTTGAATATATAAATATTTTAAAGTAAATGTCTTTTGTGACTATTCCTCTCTACACCAAGAAAGATCCCTGTGATTAAAGTATGTCATGTATTCTAGGCATAAGCAGTTTGCCAAATTCAGAGTTATGAGCACAGAACAGTTCTGTGTAAACAAAATCAGCCTCTGTTTCTGGCAACCGTCTCACATAATATCTTTCATGTCAGGCTCTGTCTTAAAAATGATTCTTGTGACTGCTTGGAGCTATCAAATTCCTTTAATGGTTCTTAAGTTTTCTAATTTCTGTGCCAATTTATTAATGACATTTGTTTTGTACCAATGTTATTCTTTTAATTTGCTAATTTTTATTCTTCTGATCCATTTAAAAAATATATATATCATTGTATTTCGGAGTTCTTTTTATTAGGCAAAGGAGCAAACATCCTTTAGTCTGCTTGTTGTAGACTTCACCATCCACCCCACAGCTTTAGTAATTTTCTGCACCCATATCTATCTAACTTTTTTTTGTTTTTGTTTACAAGAATTGTACAAACCCCTCTAGAAAAGACCCTCATGTATTGAATTGGAGCATGAATCCCTCCCCAAACCTATAGAAAAATATCAAAAATGCTTATATAGAACAGCAAAGTGCATTTATGTTTTTCATCATCACATTAACTGGGAATGTTTAGAGACAGGAGCAGCTGGGGCAGTTCTGTAGAGAGCCATTCTCCCCCAGTCAGAAACCCCTCTGTAATTCTATACATTTATATACTAGAAGAACCAGGGGATACTTTGAAAAAGAGGTGGGAAAACTGAGGCATTAAAAAGAAGTTTGTGGGAGTAAATGGAAGTTGCTAGGGTGGAAGAATTTTGGGACACGGTCATCCTGTTAATTAGTATTCCAAAGATATTTTCATCTTGTAACTTTTCCCATGGACTGCCCCCCGGGCTACCATTTCCTGTTATTAGCACACATAAATTTTAATAGTGGTAAATTTCATTTTGCCCTCCTTCTCAAGGTCATCTCGCTCTTCACATTTGATGTTGCAGTGCCCTTTGAGCTGCTGGCTCTCAATTTTCTCCCACCAGAAGACCCCTCCAGCCCCTGCTTTTTTATGGGAGCCATTGCCACTGAAGAAGAAGCCTCCTGCCCACCTGTTCATTTTTTTTCCCTTTGCAATGTGTTTGTTTTTTAATATTTAAGCAACTTTTTAATCTCTTTTTACAATTATTTTACTACCACTTTCTGCAGATTAACTCAGAGTTTCCTATACATGTCAAATATTTTATATTAAGGTTCAGATGGGTTTGTTCTACAACATTTCCTTTATTTACAAAATCAGTCGTCACTCTGACATCCAGAGCTGTGGGTAAACTTGGGTTCTTTGTCACCTCCTTTACCATCCACCTCCGTGTCTCTAAAAGGAAAGTGATGACTTTCAGGTTTCTTCTCTTTGTGTGGAAAAGAAAATCATCACAGAAGAGCAGAACAATAAAAGATGGTTTATTTCTGTATGTTCAAAGCTTATTTTAGACGGGAAGTAATTCAAGCATTGCTTTTTTTTTTTTTTTTTTGGTGGAATTATAATACAAGTGCTGCCTTTATGAATTGTTTCCCTGAATAATTCAAACTATATCTGAATTTCTTTCCTTGGGAAAAAAAAATAAGCCTCTGACATGAGCATGCAAACACAATAAAATAGATATTGCAATGTGCCCAGGAGCGTGGTGTGGGAACATTTTGATTTCCTGATTCATGAGAACACTCCAAGTGTTTAAAGTGGAATTCCCTCCATGGAGTAGGGAAATAATTTCCACTCTGTTATTGGTAATTTTGAAACGATGACAGAATAAATTCAAGCCCTGTATATGGATTTATTCCTAAAGGATTATTTCTCCTACCTTGAACTCCAGGTCTGTATGTAAGCAAGTCTTATAAAATATTGGAATGACACAGAGGATGTGATCTGGATACCTGGGTTTTGTTTTATCAAGATCTACCATGTTGATTGACACTTTTGTTATAAGAATTAACATAATTATAGGACTAAGGTCCTGTAAGATAAGGGATTGTCACATGTAAAGGATTAAACTCAAACTGGGTAGAGTTTTTTTTGTGAAATATTTTCTTAACTTTCAGCATGTTTATTTCATTGATACTGTTCTTTTATAAACAACCATTATGCTTGCTTATAATCACTGCTTACACCATCTCCTCCACAAAGCCCTGGAGACACTGGCTACGTTGTATACTGAATTAGCAGGTTTATATAATAAAGTAGTAGCTAATTTTTGTTTTGAACAAACTATCCATACACCTATTAATATTTAATCTGTGAGAATTACATCTGGATGTTACCATTCCACTCAGATAAACGGGGGCTGTTCATGCCTTGGGAAGTGCCTTGCTGTTTCACTTGGGTTGTGAACAAACAAGACAACCACGAATCCTTGTGCAGGAGAGTTTCTCTTTGGAAACAGAAGAAATGGAATATTTTTTAATAAAAATATTCAAAATCTTAATGAAGCATAACATGTAGGAAGTTCTGAAATCCATAAGCTGCTCTTACTATTTCACTTCCAAATTCCATTTCCATTCCATGAAAAGCTGATTTTCTTTTTTTTTTTTTTGCTTTCCACCACCCAAATAATATTGTGCCATAGGGAAACAGTGCTGTTTGCATTAATTTGCATTTAGGATTCTGGAGTAATCTGGCTTCCACACAGTGCAATGGAAATCTAAACTTTCTCTTTGTTCAGTGCATTCCTCCAATTACTTTCCAGGGGCTGAGGTAAAGAAACTGATATCATCTTGCAGAAATTGCCTTTATGGATTTTATAAATCTCTCATCTCTTTGCCCCACAAAACTGAAAATTAATTGTTATTCAATTAAAGTGATTTGTCTTTAATTAATTGGATTTATTATTTTAAGTTCTAAAGGCAAAGCATGAGAAATCTTTCACCTGAACTTCTAGGGTAGTTAACACCCCTTTTTAAAGCAGAGTGGAAGATATAATGAATGTGAATTACTGATTGATTTGAGAAAATATGCTGATTATTCCCTTTGCTCTAGAGTAACTGAACAAGCCTATAAATATGTAAATTGTAAAATCTTTTCTATTGTCTATGAAAAAGTTTGATTTTATTCTTCCCTGACATGTCTGTGGTACCCCAGCCTGTTTTTGTATCTAAGCTGTCAAAGATTTCCATAGATTTGAAAATCTGCCCCCTGTTCCCCATATGAAATGTCACTGTCAGTTTACTCCATGAAAAATGAAGTTTATTTGATGTGGTTGTCATGATCCTTGTATAAGCAATGCACCTATCACTTTTGTCTGCATAGCAAAAACTGACATGATATGTATTCAGATTTCTTTCTGCAGTGACTTTTGCAGAGCAAAACTGTAGTAATGCGTGCTTCCTTTACCCAGATAATTTACAGAACACAGAAATATGTAACAGTCTAAAGGAGAAGAGGGTAAAACAGCAGGATTTACTCTCTGTGGATCATTGTACCTGGAAACACTGCTTGGAAGCAGCTGCATTCAATGAGGGTTTGTTCTTATCTGTTGCAAACTTAATTGTCAAATAATTATAAGGACTGGTTATAAACATTCCCCCCTAATCACCTATGTAGATTTTATTTATTTCCTTTTTTTATTTCATTGAGACAAAAGGGTAACACTGACCATTTAATGAATGATTTCTAATGAGAACCCTCCTGACCTGAGTTAGTACTTTTAAGTTCCTTTTTTTTCTTTTGACAATTCCTCTGCATATAATAGGTACATTCAGATTGCAATTTGTCTTTTTTTTTCCCCACTGTTGTTGTTTTTAGGCCCTTTCTGTTGTATTTTAGGATTGTCATCTCTGTATTCTCCCATTGGGTAGCCCCTCCTATGACAATCCACAGACGTTCTCTCACGTTCCTACAGAAAGATAATAATTTTATTTATTATGGATATTTGACAACTACATTTGGAAATTATTCAGTTCTTTCTCATCTGTAGGGCTCCATTTAGAGTACAAATTTGTGCAGGTCCAAGGCTCTGTTTCAAGAGTAAATCCCCATGCTAGAGAATGACAATTTTCCCATTTAAAATCTAGAATGGCCAGTCTCCAGTCAGTTAAATGCCTCATAACTAGCAAGGCCAGTAGCTGTGCTGCACTAACGTTGCTGCCTGCGGATGTTTATTTTGTCCCATATATTAAAGAGTAGCAGTTCATGGAACACCTTAATTCAGGTGTTTTAGCATGGCTGAGCTTCACTGAAATATGTCTCTGGTACAGCTGTTAACACTGTCCTTAATTACAGCATGGCCCAACTCACCTGTCACCAGCAGGAAGAAAAACAGGTATTTAATGAGCCATGCAGCAGCCAAGAAGCAAATCCCACACTAACAGTGGTTCAGGAATAAACTTCCTAATGGATGTTTACGAGTTATCTCGAATAAAGTGAGATTTGGTGTCTTAATTGAACACCTTTCCTAGTTTAGGATGTCCAATTTAAAATACGAATGTAAGTTCTGGCCTACGTTGACCTGCTACATTCTGGTAAATCAAGGAATCATTTAAGTGAATATTTTAGTCTGTCAAACTTGCCTGAGCACGTATAATAAATGGAAAAAAAAAAAAATTTGTAACTCTAGCTGGATTATATATTATTAATAATAGCCTCCAATATGTATCAGGCACTCTACAAAAATGGAATATTGGTTGTGATGCCAAGGGGCTTACACAAAAAAAACCCTCAACAAAACAGGTAGATAATCAAGGATGTGACTAGAAACTTGTTTTTCCTTTCAATCATATAACTTCCTCCCATTAAAAAAATCAAACTCACGACTAACCAAACAAGCAAAACCCACCCAAAGCCCTGTCAGTGCCTGTATTGCTCTTTGCCTTTTCTAAGTTTATTTTATGGTACAATTCTCACTCACAAAACCACTTCAGACATAATTTGTTTATCCTTATATTTGCACTTATACCTCCCCCATTAATGTTGCATTTGAGTATTTAAGGATCCTTCTGAACAATTCTGAGGCTGAAATTTCTGATAGGGGAGAACTGAAAGGAACAAGCAGTAAAGTCATAGGGTACAAATACCTCCGAGGGGGTGCCAGATGTAGGACAGATATAATTCCCATTTGTAGGACTTGGGTGTGCTCTCCCACCTCCTGCCTGATGTGTTTTCACCTTGTCTCCCTTTAATCACTCCAGCTGCAAAGTGCTGGTTCTCGCCTGACTTTTAACCCAAGAAAACAATCCCCAGTTTATTTTTCAGCATCCTAGTCCGGTCTTAATTTTTGTTCACTGACTTGTCCTGATGGAAGGGGAAGGTTTGATTTTTGAGAGATGACGTGGTAAAGCTGTGGTGTGGGATCATGGAAGATGTGGGGAGGATATTTTCTAAACTCTTCAAGGGGGAAGAGCAGAGAAATGGAAAACTGGCCCGTTCAAAATCAGCACAGAGAGCTTGTTTTTCTCTTGGGACTAATGATTAATCTGCATCACTCATTTGCCATATGGTATCCTGAACTGAACATTAATAAGAATAAAATAAAACTCTACTTGAAATGATTAGTATTTAAATTATGTCAGAGCACTGAAAGGATTACAGATCTTATGCTTCCTTGCATAAACGGCCTTGTGGCGCTTGTAGTAAAAAGTACACTTTTCACAGGGTAGATTTGTCTCTTAAAAGAAGAGTTTTGGGTTCTTTCCTTAAAATGTCGCTGTGCAAGACAGGATTTGGGATTAGATGGATGACTGCTTTGATCTGTGCTGGCCATTCCTTCTGACACTCCAGACGAGGAGTTCTAGGACTAACGTGTGTCGTCTTGGAGATTTTTGATCATCTGGCTGCCCCGGGAGATGGAGGGCTGCTCCACGAGCTGACGGAGTGCTGGGATGTGCTGAGATTTTCCATCAAGCTTCAGGCAGCAGTGAACGTTTAGTGACAAATAACCACCCACTCGGGAGCAGAGACACCAAAGGGAATGCTAAGGAGCCTTCAGCTCTGTTGGAGGAACCTATGCTGCTGTAATTAAGAGGGTATCAGAGAATCTGTGAGGGTTTATTTTGCAATCTATTAAAGTTTGGCCATGTTTTATCCCCCTCTTACACAGAGTCAGCAAAACATGCCCTTATTTAGGGTGGAGAAGGTTTGAGGGAGGAATAAGCAGATGTCTGAAGTTATTCCCCAAATGCCAGCATTTTGCATCCATTCAAAAGTGTTGCTATTGTTGTTAATGAAGGTCAGCACGCCTTTGACAAGCAGGTAAAGGTGGAACCTGGGCTTTTAATTTTGGTGAAAATACTGTCTTGAATTAGTAAATACTTGAATTGCATAATAGGTTAGTAGAGAAACAATAGGATCATGTTATCTGATCTAGAAGTGAGGGATTTTATTTTGATTAACTGGAGGAAATACTGACAGTGCATGCTTGTACACTCTCTTTTTCACTCTTTTTTTACCCAAAACACTCCATAATCCCTTCTTTTAGGACACCTTCACAGCACATATGGTGTGCAAAGTCTCCAGTCCTCGGAGCCCTGTGATTCAGTATGGGAGTTAATAGCTCCTAACTGTGGCCATCCTGCCTCAGGATTTGGAAGCTGAAGCTTAAACAGCTCCTCCTATATAAATTTAGGGGTTTTTTTTAATGCTGACTTGAAAGATTTAACCCAAAAAGTCAGCTCTTAGAGGAATATGTAGTTGCTTGCATTCACTAAAAGCACTGTATTTTTTGGGAAGTGTTAAATTTGGGTCAGGACACAGCAAAGAACAGCTTACCTTGAAACCAGAGAGCTTCAGGAAGAGCTACAAATATTTGGACGTATCCTCCATCAACGGATGCCGAACCAGAAACTTATTTTTATAACTGCCATTAATGTTAGAACGCCCTGGGCGTGTCAGCACCTACAAACCTACAAAAGTATCTCTTCCAGTTATTGGTGACCAGTGAAGATCCTTACGGGGTGGGGGAGAATGATGAAGCCAGTGGTTCACATTTTAGGAACTGAGTGGAAAAAGCTGATTCTCGGTTCACTTGGCTGCGTGTGAGAGATCCCACCGAGCTCTGGCCTTGTGTGCGCATCAGTGGCTGTGCCTACACTGGGGGAGGGGGGTTGCTGGTTTTTTTATTATTATTTAGAAGTTGTTTCTTTGTTTTAATCCAGTTGTGGGAGTGATCTTGTTCCTGTTTAATACAGAATAAAGCCTCTGACCCCCAGTTTGTAGAGTTGTGCAGCCCACAAAGCCCCCACAGCTGAGCTTTGCTGGGCAGCTGTCCCATAAATGCTCAGGTATCCAGTCTCCAACCCAGTGAGTGTCATCCCTAATCCCTCCTGCTTTGCATTCCATGGGGCCTCTTCAGCTCTCAAGGAACACTTGGGAACTTTCTGTTGATTTGTTGTAGGTTTTGTATTTTTTTTGGTTTGATTTGGTTGGTTGTTTGGTTTGTTGGGGGTTGTTTTTGGGTTTTTTGGGTTTTTTTGGTTGTTGTTTGTGGTGAGCAAGCGTGACAGAATTATCTGCTCTTCTCTGGCTCTACCTTGTACAAATTGCAATGTGACTTAATTGATCCAGGAAGTTTAGTGCTTCTCTCTTTGTTTAATTCAACAAAGCCCTTCCACTGACTTTCAGTAGATTTTTGGATTGGACTCTGAGGCAAAAAGTGAAATAATTGTGGCTACCAGAGGAGCTAAGGTGAAAAACCTTTCAATTTTATATTACTTCCCAAACACTCAGATTCAACAAAAATACCAGTGCATTTGAATTTTGTTGTTGATGTACTGTATTAAATGATGCATTAATTTAATAAGTGCTCTATTGAAAGATGATCCCCACCTACGTATATTTAACAGTGAAGCTTTATTCCCATATTGTTTAAGTGGTGTATAAATGCATAATTTAACCCCCCTCTTTGATTGAGGATGGTTATAAAAGACGCAGAACTAGAATGCACAACTTTCACCTTTTCTTTTCCAGTGTCTGAAGAGGTTCTGAGCACTGCCTGCCTTTGTCTGGCCTAGCTGCTGCCCCAAACTATTCTTTTGGAGTGGCAGAGCAGAGATAGGAGTGGAAGGGGAGAGGAGATGCCAGCATTATCTCTGAAGTACAATCACGTTGTGGTTTTATTTTGTGTTCCCGTTAGCAAATCACAGTTGGATTGTTTAAATGCACCTGGGGTTGAGGAGACTTGAAGCTAGGGAGAATTAGAAGAAGTACATAATTCTAAAAGAAAAATCCTTTCTTTTGTTGAAAAAAAAAAAGAGAAAGAAAAGGAAAAAAAAAAGAACTTTTTTAAGTATTGCAAAGAAGTGCTCTTGTTACTTCTTTCACATATGCAGGGAAAGTGGCATGGTCCATGGATCTCTTCAAAAGTGCTTTGTCATTAAAGGCTTGAATGGAATAATAGATTTCAGAAATATTCAGTTACATGAGATTCAAACATAAAGGCTGTTCTAGTATTTTCAGAGGGAAAAGCAAACATCACTTGAGGATTCTAACTTTTTTTTTTTTTCTGCTTAAAAAGTTTCTTAGAGCTGTAAAAAAATCCGTACAATATTTAAAGCAAACAGCTATTATTATAAAAAAAAAATCTTAATTTCTTTTTCTGGAAAGGAGTTCCTATATAACCTTAAAAGAAGTTAATTAATATTTGTGTTATTTTAATCTATCATACTCTGGTATCTGATGGACAAGTTCAGTTCCCCTGTGTGTTACTTCTTGGGTCCTTGTGAAGGTAAATATCTTAAGCATGATAAAAACCTAAGTATGTGCCTTAACTCATAGTGCAGATTTAATCATTCCATAACTGTAGAATCTCCAGTTAACTACAGTCTTGGTATGAAAAGCATTGAGCTGCTTGGTGTTCCACAATTAATTTCCATAATTGCCACTATTTATTTTACAAATGGACAAATTAAAAATACTACATTACTCATAATTGCATTGTTCTCACCGGTTTCTTTTACAGTTGGGGCCTGCATCCCAAAAGGAGAATTTTCACCAGAGGGAAAACCGTGTGGGTATTGGTGACCATGCATTAAATCAGCATGGGTGGGTGGG
>WEKY01027089.1:119534-201169 GCA_013390045.1 Picathartes gymnocephalus | reverse complement strand
AATTGCCGCTACCTTCTGAGAGCCACCAGGCACACAGCAGCCACGCAACACTCGAATGCCACTAAGCGGCAGAGAGAAGGAAAGGTCGTTGTATGGATTTCCAGTGGCGTTTATTCCACCCACACACCGAAAGGGTCCAGGGACAAAGACGAGGGAAAGTGGCGGGTCCAGGGTTATATATGGATACGAGGGGACAGAGCCAAGCTGCAAGGGCCAATCAACTGAAGGTAGGGACGGGAAAAAGGGTTACAGTGGCCAACAGGGAACAGTCAATGTGAACTGACAGGGGTACACACCAACGGGGGTACAAGACACAAAGAACTTACTAGAATTGGAACACATATTTTTAATGGGGGGTGGAATGGCCAACGGGTCAACAGGGGGAGTGGAACTGGGGTAGATTGACATGCTGTCCTAAAAAATCCCATGGGAGAAGCCAAAGCCATTCTTCCAGGAACATTCTTCCAGGTACAACTCAAACTCTGAGTTTAAGGGATTTTACAGTCTTTTAACTCCTTTAAAAATGTGGCTTAAATTCTGGCTGGTAGCTAAGCTAAGCCCTCACTCATTTCCCCCAGAGGGATGGGGATGAAAATTGGAAGGGCAAAAGGGAGAAGAAAACTTTTGGGTCAAGATAAAGGCAGTTTAATAAGTAGACAGGGATAAAGGGTAACATAGATTAAGCAATGCAAAAGCAGTCATCACTCACCTCCAGAAAATTATGCCCAACCAGTCTCTGAGCAACAGGAAAAGAAAAATACAGTTGTGAAGAAAACTGTTTAAATATTCTGGATATGTAGCAAAATATTAGTAATTTCAAAATGAAAGCTTTTGTTTGGAAAAATTTAAGAAAATAAGTTCACAAAGTTTTTCTGGAATATGGATTAATCCAGGACAAAGATTAAACCTTCCTCTGAGTGAACCAGTAATAAAGACAATACTTACTTAATATTTCCCTAAAAGCATCTGTCTCTGGTAGCAAAACTCTTACTAGGTAGAAGAAGACAAGGACAGAGTGGGGGTTTTAAAAAGAGTTTGGTCACTGGAAGATGGGGCATATCAGGTGAGCAAGGGTGTGAGGGTCAAACATGGCACTGAAAGACTTCCAAAGAAGAGCTGCCAGGAGAAGATGGCAGCCAGTTGAAAGCAAAGCTCCTCAGTGCTGATCTGGAAGCCTCCAGCATCCTCACCACGAGCTGTGTAACAGGACAGAGCTTTGTGGATAGCATTGAGTGGGAGGAAGCAGTAACATGCTGGAAGCTGGGGCTGCTGTTCAGATGGACCTCAGCAGGCTGGGGGAATGGTGGTCAGTCCTCCCCCCCACCACTGTAATTTAGTTAATTGTGCCTTGGGGCAGCAAGCTGTGTGGTTGTTGGTAAAATATGCTTTGTAAATATGAAGAAAGGTAAGATTATGGAACGCTATGCATGTTGTTTGACCACTTTATTCTTTCTTAATAAGGGCTTTGGGTACAAGGAGTAAAGTTTGGATTATGAACACTTAGAGGAAGCAGAAGGGCATCACCAGTTTCTTCTCTCGGGTGACCAGCGACAGGGCCCAAGGGAATGGCTTCAAGCTGCCAGAGGAAGTTTAAGTAGGATATTAGGAAAAGGTTCTTCACTCACAGAGTAGTCGAGCACTGGAAGAGACTTCCCAGGAAATGGTCATGGCCCCAAGCTTGCCAGAGCTCAGGAACAATGCTCTCAGGCACAGTGTGTGATCCTTAGGGTTGTCCTGTGCGGGGCCAGGAGTTGGACTTTGTACCCTGTGGGTCCTTTTCAGTTCAGAGTATTCTGTGGCTTGTCCTGAAATTTTGGTAGAGGAGGTTTAAGTTGCATATTAGAAAAAGTTCTTCACCTAGAGTGTGGTGGTTGGGCACTGGAACAGGCTCCCCAGGGAAGTGGTCAGAGCATCAAGCCTGACAGAGTTCAAGAAGTGTTTGTACAACACTCTCAAGTGCATGGTGTGATTCTTTGGGTGTTCTGTGTAGGGGCAGGAGTTGGACTCGATGGTCCTTGAGGGTCCCTTCCAACTCAGCAGATTGCTCCTGTGATTCTGTGATATTCATAACAATTTGAGAGTGGTGTAGCTGTGGGTCAGGAAACCCAGAGAAGGTGTTTGGATTCTCCATCCTTAAAGATTTTCAAAACACAACTGGACTCAGTACTGGGCAGGCTCATCTAACTTTGAGTTTAACCATGCTTCGAGCCGAGGATAGGACTGGATGATCTTGAGACATCTCCTACTTGTGGAGGCCGGTGAGCCCACTAAGCCATTGTGGTCCCTTGGAGGGACAGACCCTAAGTTGAAGACTAGCCCCTTAGTTAGGGTGACAGAAAAGGCTTCTCCCAGGAAACCTTGTGACACTGTGCAAATGTACCCCAGGTCTGCCTCCCCAGTTGGCCCATTGGCCTCCCTGCCCCTTTCCTCCCCTATATGGTTATGTTCTGGAAGATTCTCCTATCCTTGTTCTCCCATTGGCCCTTATTCCTTGACCACTCCTCCCCTGTCGTCCCATTGGCCCTCATACCCTGACCCCTCCTATGTACCACACCCAGGCCCTCAGATCATTGGCTCTGAAGCTCTCTCTGCCCTCACCCACCTAGTATATAACCCTGGACCCTCCCATTTTTCTTGGTCTTCTTCCCTGGATCCTTCCAGTGTGTGGATGGGTGTTGAGGTCTGCCACTCTGTAGGCGTCGACCTCTGCCACTAGTATACGCTGCTGGGAACACATACGAAGGACCCCTCCTGCCTCCGTAGCCTTATTTCCGCCAGTTATGCGTGCAAGAGTGCTGTGCCTTCTCCGCCACAACTGGAGCACCTTCCCCGTGGAGATGCTTGCAGGAAGGTTACGGTGTCGAGAAGCCCGTGCCTGCGCTGCTACACCTACTATCCATTTTTGACTGTGATTTTAAGTCATCTCAACACAACGGAGGTGAAACTTCCTTCCACATCTTTACTTTGTGTTCACAAGTTTGTGAAGGTTCAAGTTACTAAATTTGGTTACTAAATGTAGTTACTAATTGACAGCAATTACTAATGTGGAACATTTTGTAACACAAATTTAAGTTATTATTTGCTCCTACACACATCCTGACCTCCAGAACAAGATTTTGTCCTTGCTATTATTTTATTGACTCAGGATTTTTCTATTCTAGCAAATATACCCCTTGATATTAAACTATGTGAAACCACCTTGGTCCAACATAATTATTACTTTTGTCATTTTCACTTCACAAGTGCTCCAGTGGTTTCACACTCCTACACATTTTTGTAAAAGGTGTTGTTATGGTGATACACTTCACATACTGTACTTCTTTGTGTGTCTCTGCTACCACTCTTGTGTCCCCTGTGTACTTAAATATGCTCACGAGTGACCAGTTTGACGTATTTAAACAAGAAACAGCTGAGATTTTTTGCAGATATTCTATTTTGTCACAGCTTGGCTTTACTTATTTCTCTGTGAATTAACTGCTTTGTCATGTGGTTATTTGCTCTTGTAATTTTGCAGCTTCCTGTACTTCACATTCATCAGGGTGTTAAGTTTGGTTGTGGTGTTTGCCATCCTTGTTTATTGTCCACACCCCACCGCTACATTACAAAGAGTTCTATCTCTTCAAAAGAACCAGAGAAGGCTCAGCCTTTCCAACTGCTTAGCAGACTGAACATTAATATTGCTCAGTGAAACAGATATCAGCTCAGATTTACAGTCTGCCTGTTAGTGGCAGACAGAATGGGAACTCCATTTTCAAGTGTGATTATTTTTTATTTTGTTATTTGTGACTGAGTTTCTAGGCTGATTACTGTTGAGACAAAGTAAAGTGCACAAAAGTGTGCAACATCCATTCAGCAGCCCTGAAAGGAGCATATTCTTGAATATTAGAGCAGTGCTACAGTAAATTGCCTCTTTATTTATATAACAGAGCATACAGAGGAGATAACAGCAGTGCTAATGAGACTCTGCATATATATGGGTTACATTAATAATGAGAAACAGCTCCACTAATTAACTCTGCTCCCTAATGCATTTAAATTCATGCTGTAAAAGACTTTTACAATAAAGTCAATACAAACCCAAAGTATATCAGTTTCTAACTTCTTCATTATGGCAGGGTGACATACACAATATCATGATTCTGTATTGGCATGGGACAGCAGCATTGTTGGTAGGCTGAGGTTGTTCTTTTCCCCAAAAAACACCAATAGCTTCCTTTCCTGCACACATGGAGACTGGTAAATCGGTGAACTATTATTTCTCAATTTTTAAGTTAGTTTTTGAAAAAAACCTTGATACATAAATTTGCCCATGTAAATTCATTAAAAGTGATATAAGCTCAAATAGTAAGCTTGAATTTTCTTTCCAAGTGGTGAACTGAATTCTTATCAAATTTCTCAATGCATATTCCCACTGTCTGGTCCTACGAATTATCATCTGCCTGATACTCTGTGAGCATCTCCTTAATATGCTGTTCTGATGCACTGCTAGTTCTTTCCTTCTAGAATATTATGGTTTTCCATGCTAAAAGCTGAGCTGAGACCACAAATACTTTAGTTCTTGCATTACCTGAGTAATTAATTATGTTCCATCACAACCCTCCAATACAAAAGGGTCTTCAAAAGTGAAAGAGGTGTCAAGAAGCTGTAGAACCACCTCAGGTGTCTGGTTTTTTTTTTTGTCATAAGTGGATGGAAAACACTGAATTTGATGATGCACTCCTGGTGCATTATTATCTGCTTCAAGCTGTCCAGACACATGGACTGCATATTGACAAAATCAATTTACGCCATGGTAAGTTCTCCTTGTTCCGAACAGACCAGTCAGGAAACCATTCCAAGTACTGCCTTCTCTTTTCTTGGCAAAGTACACAGAAGGATTTGAAGTGCTCAGCAGCATCTCTGGAGATGTTTGCATACTTAGATGACAAGTGTTTCATGGAACAGTTGTGGCCACCATGGCCATATGTGCTTTCATGGTTATATCGTGTGTATACTTGATGCTCATGCAAAGGACACTCCTCTTCTGTTTGCCTGCTCACAGTCAACTTCTCAGTGTGTCCACATGTAGAATTTCATATCTGAAAAGAGGCAAATAGTAAGCAGTTTGTTAGAAATAAATCTGTGTGTCTAAATGGGGAAAGCAGTGATATATACATTTAGACTTAAAAAACCAGAGAGAGTGGATTCTCCATACTTACTTTCTAAGCAGAGAGTATTCATGGCTCAACTTGGACTTGGGATTCTGTCTTTCTTGTCTTTATTCCAGCAATATTGCACAATACTCTCTCTTTGGGATCATGTACCTGTAGTGTTTCTTATTCTTTTTGTACAGTTTTTCTCTAAGTTTAAGTTGAAAGTCTTGGGGCAACTTCAGGAATAATTACTCAGCAATTAGAGAGAAATCTGATTCAATTCTATCTGTTTATGTACAACTGCTCTTGCACCAATTTCTGACATAAATTACAGTCATATTGTGAAACCACACATTTTGCAAAATGAATAAGATTTTCAATCATTTCTGAGAATGACTTCGTTGTTTTGCAAAATGACAGAAAACAGTGGGCATGTATTATGCAAAATATTTAATCTCTAGCTGTTTGATTTTGTTGGTTTAAAAGATAACAGAAAGAACCCTTTTCATTTTAATTCCCAGACTGTTTAAAACCCCACAGTATATTACAAAGCACACCATATATTACATTTTCTAAAATAAAGACTCTTGTGAGATCAACTTTGTAAAATGCACAGCTGTTTTTAATTTTTTGTTCCATTGCATTGATATTTGACCTACCCCACTAGAACAGTAGTGAGAAAAGGTACATTTTGTGAGATGCTGGAAATCATTAGGTATTTCAGGTGATAACCACACAAAGGATGTGGTCCAGTGGTGTAATAAAATGGCCATTATTTTCTGAAATACCTAAACCCTGTCATATTGTGTAGTTGAAATCATTCTTTCATGAAAGAATAGCAAATTGCCAATTTTTTTTTCTTCTAATAGCTACTTTCACAGATTCATGATATTATATACAGATTGTCTGCTGTTCAGGTTTAAACTTCTGAAGTTCACTGTAGAGACAATTTTATTCTTGCAAGCTGAATTTAACTTATAAGCTGCTTTTCCCTTTGTGAAACTTCATGATGCTATTTCTAGTGTATGGACACATTTCATATCTTGCGAGGATTCTCATTCAGCTGCTCCTTCTGTAGCAGAGGACAGGGACTGTGGTCTGTCTCCATGTACGTGGAATTTGCATCCATTTGTGTTTCTCTCCATGCAGCCTCCAGACAGCTGAGACTCTCATCTCCAAGTGTATGATTGAAGGTTGTTAGTCATACGTTCTCCCATTAATGCAGATACAGTCGGCCCTTTCTTATTTTCTCTCACATTCTTGTAGTTATCTTGTTAGTGCAGCCTCTGCGAAGTCTGGGTCTCCATGAGGCTGCCGGGCCCTTGTGGCCAAGACGGACAGTGGTATCCTGGGTTGCATTAGGAAGAGCTTTGCCAGCAAGTGAAGGGACGTGATCCTGCTGCTGTACTCAGGCCTGGTTAGACCACGCCTGGAGTGCTGTGTCCATTTCTGGGCTCCTGGGTACAAGGGAGACATGGAGCTCCTGGAGCAGGGTGAGGGGCTGTGAAGACAAGCATCTCTATAGTTCTGCTGGAGCCTCTCACTTATGAGGCCAGGCTGAGAGAGCTGGGCCTGTTCAGCCCAAGAAGTGATGTCTGAAAGGGGCCCTCATCAATGTCTATCAGTATCTGAAGGGAGAGTGTCAACAGGATGGAGCCAGGCTCTTCTCAGTGGTGTCAAGTACTCGGACATGAGGCAACAGGCAGAAACTGATGCACAGGTAGTTCCATCTGAATATGAAGAGGAACTCCTTTACTGCGCTGTGACCATGCACTGGAACAGATTGCCCAGAGAGGTTGTGGAGTCTGTCTCACTGGAGATATCAAGAACCATCTGGATACAATCCTGTGTTGGATGACTAGGATGACTCTGCTTGAGCAGGGAGGTTGGATCAGATGACCCATTGTGGGCCCTTCCAAACTTACCCAGTCTTTTATTTCGTGATTCTGAGCCCCAGTCAGACATGAATGACAAAAAATTCCTTGAGGGCACTGCTGCCAGAGCTGATTCGAGAAACAGCCTGGTATTCCCAAACTGGAGGCATTACCGGGAAAGAGGGAGAAGCAGCCAGCTGGCATGTCTGCTGTCTCACCAGAGAAAAGAGGACTATATATTACTTATAGTTAGCCTCCAGGGAATGGACACTGTATATTATCTTTATTGGTTTTTCTCTATTCAGCAAAAAATTTGGTTTATTAAGCAGCTGTTCTCAAGTGAGGAAAATTACTTCACTGGATGTCAGAAAGTTTAGCTCGCTTTTCTGAAATTTTTGTCTGGGAAGTCAAGTTGGTGTTTTATTAATGACCCCTTGATTTTTGAAACCAGCCCTCGCTTCCAATCAAGTCCTAGCTGTAGGGTTTACTTACAGGGAAAATGCATGTGAAGTCCTATTTCTGAAAACAGCTGAAATGAGTAACTTTTTGGGTCAGAAATGTCAAATTCTGCAATTCT
Source organism: Picathartes gymnocephalus (assembly GCA_013390045.1). NCBI lineage: Eukaryota > Metazoa > Chordata > Aves > Passeriformes > Picathartidae > Picathartes > Picathartes gymnocephalus. The sequence goes on along the minus strand of WEKY01027089.1, from coordinate 193,586 downwards.
GTTGAGGCTTTTGTTCAGGAATGGCTGCCTCTGCTGCCTTCAGGGTTTTTCATGTCCATCTCTCTCTATCCCTGGAGAAAGCATCAGGTACCTGAAACTCCCAAAACCTCTTTCTTGGCCTGCTGCTGTGGAGGTCCCTTCTTCCTCAACCAGTACTTTTAGTCTAAGGCACCCTGGTTATTGGGAATACATGGAAATGGAAAGGTCAGGTGACATGGACTGTGATAAACTGCCTGGAAAGAAAAGATCTGCATCCTAAGGGGAAATAGACAAGCAGGATTACAGTCTGATAAAAGCCTCAAATCAGGATTGCTGCAAAATGCAGTCTTGCTTTATTTGTCCTTGCCTTGACTTGATTTTCCATGATTCCCTGGTGAGCTAGAGAGGGAACTGATGCAGCTGAAAGACATTCAGCAGGCAAATTCCAGCCATATGGAAAGAGTGATGCAGGAGTGGGAACAAGGAATGGTTGAGGGCAAGTTTGCTCCCATCAGTGAGAGTGCCACTTTTTAACAAGTTTAAAGATTAAATAATCTGAGATGAAGGCCAGAGGCAGAGTGACCCGACCTTGTTGCCGTGTGGCAGAAATATGCTGATATTCTACTCTCTTCTTCTCATTCCCAGTTATATTCTTCAGATCCTAACCCCTCTATGTCCTTCTGTAATACTGTGTTTGTGTTCATAGTTGTTTCCTAGCCTAGAACTATCCTCTGTCATCCATTCAGCAAAATAAGGATCTCCTTCAGGATTGTGGTGCCTCTGACCTCGTAGATGATGGTAACTGGAAATTACCCTTCCTCTGTAGTGGTCAATTCCTGACAGAGTTAAGAGAGTTCATTCTCTCAGGGCAGGGGAAGGCTTTCTCTACTAGACACTGACTCTCACAAAGCGAGACAAGTGGTAGACATAAAGTTTGCATAGACAGTCCCATAAAAAGCATGACTTGCTGCTGGATAACATCACCAACTTAAATAATGGAATTATTGGTCCCCTAATTTGCTCATTATCATGCTGAATTAGTATTAACATCATTAGCATCAATTTTTATTCGGGGGAAATAGCCACTACTATTTTTTGTGATGCCATGGTGCAGCTACTGTGAAAGTGTGCATTTTTACAAGAATTAAATGACTTGTGATTTTAACACATGGATGAACAAGGTTACTTGGGCTGTATGGTCAGGAGACACTATTTGTAAAAACATGTTTTATGTTTCATTCCAAACTCAGATACAAAATACTTTTAATTTATGTGCATTTTTGCAGGAGGGACTTACTTTACTTTTTCAGCACATAGTCATTTTGTTTGTTAATAACTTTATTACAGTAGAATGGTTATAATATAATGTTACAAAGCTATGCAGTGCCTACAGAATGCATGCAGGGCATTTTCTTTAACCAACCATGTTGCTATGGGAGGAAATAAAAATGTTATGTCAATTTCCATCCTCTCCCACCACAAAGAGAAAATTATTTGTTTGTGTGGTTTTAAAACAAATCTCGACCATAGCAGTTTATTGCTTTCTTAATGACATGCAGTTAACTAGTAGTGAACTACACAGTCAAGTTGACTCCTTCCAAGTTTTGAAAGTCTCTGTAGTTCCCCAACTACTGTTGAATCTGGCTGGTAGTTGTCCTTTTTACTGTGATCCTTTGGGAGCAAACGCCTTCTTGGACAAATTTTTCTCAAATATACACACACTGCAAGCTCTCACATTTCTTTCTTAACAGATGTGATCCAGGCTGTTTGCCAAGGGTGAGCCATGAGAGCTGCCCAACATCTCACTTGTGTTATGAACTTCAGTGATTTCCAGCTTCTGGTGTTGTATAGCATGACTCATAATCTGACCTGAAAACACCTTTTTATGATCAAACATCCTCATAGATATAAAGGACCCTGAAGAAAGAAAGAAGGAAGACAAGGTAGAAAGACTATAGAAGAGATGGGATCCCATAAGGTAACCATCTTGATAGGACTAAAGGCAATGAGCATAGCAATGAGATTGCACAGGTACGACGAGATCAACCAATTATTTTATTGCTGTCTGATGTGCAAGAGATGTTGAAGGTGAAGCAGAAAGGAATGGAAAGATTCACAAGTGTGAAAAGGTGGATTTCAACAGCATCACGAGGAGAGACTCTCATGGAAATTGATCAGCTGATAACCTCTAATTAGTTAAATGATTAAATTATTATCCCAGTAACTCTAGATGAAAAAATGTGACCTTATGCAGATGGCAAGAGGAAGAAAGAGATATTAGCCACTGATGTCTTTGATTAGAGCAATTGGAGGTTTATATGCTTTTTGGGGGATAGGTATAAAGCTGCTGAGCTATGAAAGCCTCAATGTCTTTCACAGAAATATTTTACCAAATTTTCATCTTTTTTAGTGGCCTTTAATTCTGAAATTTATAGAATTGCTTTCAAGCTAAAGATACTGTAACTAGTTATAAACTTCATAACTTTGCAAAATCAACATAAGATTAAAAAAAAAAAGCATTGCTACCTTGGATACCTAAACTATTTGCCTTTTCAAGAGAAAACAACTGCTGTCTGAATGATCTAAATAAAATAGTCCTCACTGTAAAATATTATTTTTTAATTGAACAATTCTGTGAATAATAATACAGGTTTTTGTTTGAACTTTCAATGTCCATTTCGATGTGTAATTGTAACAATTTCAATGTACAATGTAACAATGTATAATTTTTTAAGACATATTTTCATAATGTGAGAAAGATAACAAAATTCTTTTCTGCTGCGGTGATATAATCTCAAAAGGTGATTTTGAGAAAATATTGTAAGAAATAACTACCTATCACTGGTTTCATTTTAAATAGCTAGTTTAATTGTTCAATTCACTTAGAAAACAGTAAAGAAACAGACCTACTCAGGAAGAACAATATATTCCCTGATATTTTATGAGAGCTTGTGGGAAATAAATAAGAAATGTATGGGAAAATGATATGGATCTTTAAGTTTCAAAAATCTGTACCTTAGTCCATAAAAAACCTGCTTCTCTATTTGTGTTTCTGCATTCCAATTCTCAAGTCTCCTACTAGTGCCTTTGATTTCACAAACCTTGATGTAAAAACAGTAAGACAGAAGAGCCCATGACCTTTCTTCCCTCTTCTCCAGGTCTATCCACAACTCACTGGGTAACACCATGAGGAAATTTCTGAGGTCACCTTCCTGTTTACCAGCTGAGACCTTGGAGGCAGATTGTTCCATTACCTCAGGGAGCTGCTGTGCACAGCCCTGTGTGAGTGTGTTGTACCCTTTCCAGAGCACACCCTCACTTGCTGAGGAGGGAGTTTGCCGTGTCTGTCCATCACTGTCCTATCCCAGGTCCTCCACACCCTGCAGGAGGCTGATGCTAGCAGCAAGGCAACCTCCTGTGGAGCATCCCCACGTTTTGCTTGAAGAAGCGGCTGCCACTCAGCACAAATGACAGCAGGTCCAGGCAGCTCAGGGCCGTCAGGCTCAAAAAAACCTCATTGTAACTTTCTAACTGGCCAAAATCACTCACATGCTGTACGTAGTAGGCCCTGAACAGGTGATAGGGAAGGAACCAAATTATGATGACCCAGATGAAAATCAAGTTTTTCACCTGGGCCCAGAATTCTTGGTGTGAACAGAGAGAGGTGGAAAATTTTCTCGCCACTTTTACCAGGATAAAAATCTGCAAGCCCAAGAGGACACAAGAAATGAGGGTGACAGCTACGATTATGGTGTAGTTCAGGGCTTTCACATTCCTGTGCTGTAGTTCTTTGTGGAACTTGAAGCATGTTGTGTTATTGTAGAAGCCTGAGCGTCCATATTCAAAGTAGAAGAGCGGCACCCCAAAGACCATGGCGAAGACCCACACGGCAGCGCTTGCCGCAATGGCGTGCAGCTTCCTGTAAAATTCCACCTTGTCTTTCCACTGAAAGAAGATGAGCCACCGGATCACCAGCGTGATCACATAAAATAGGAAGGTCAGGTACATGTGGATGTGCACCATGGCACTCACCATTTTACAAAAGGGCATGTCAAATACCCACTTCTTTTTGACATAATAGTGGAGGCGGAAGGGCACTGTTAAGAGGAGGAGGCTGTGCACAACGACCAGGTTAATGATGGCAGTCGTGGTCACAGACAGAGTGTTCATCTTGAGCAGCACAAAGGACATCGCCATGGACCCAATTCCACCTCCAGCAAAGGCAACTGAGTAGACAGTGACCAGGATGGCACTTATGGTGCTGGTGTGAACGAAGGCGGAAGAGGGGTCACTGCTGTTCCTGGTCCCTTCAGTCATGTTCCTGAAATCTTCCTGGTACATAGTCTAGAAATGAAAGAATACAGGAAGACTAAGGTAAGGTAGGAATGAGAGGGCCTACCTAAAAAGCCAGAAGGGCTTCCCACCTGGCTCTTGCTCAAGGAATAATCCTGAAATCTCATTGATGGTATCAGTAGCTGTAACCTGTACTTTTATCCAAGCATGCTCTATTTCTACGGGAAAATGGATGACAAGATTGGACAGAGAACTGCTCTAGTTCTTAAGACATTTCCAGCCATACTTCTAAAAGCAAGCATGAATCAATAATATGTGGGGAGAAATGATCCTTAGAGAAATTACGTCATTGTGATTGTTTTGTACTGGGTTATTTTTTCTCTCTTCTGAGCATCTGCAGTGAATATCAGAGATATAGTTTTAATTCTGCTACTCATTCATCAATTTGTTTATTTGCAACACAAATCTGGCCTTCCCAGCGCCAGATAACAACCATATGTTGTTTTATCTAAGATACGAATTCTGTTTGTTACTGAGAGCTGAGTTTTGAACACATTACAGTCAACTTCTTCTTCTCCATGGACAGTTTCTCTGAGCAAGGGATTAAACACCATGGATACCCAGACTCCATGGAAATCCTGCTTAGATCCTGCCAGGCCGAGAAGCGTCAGCAGTACTGTCCTGGTGCTTAGGGCCATTTCATATCTTACATGTAGTAACTGGGTGTTATGAAAAGGGCTGCTAGCAAACATTAGGAAAGGACATCCTGGATGAATGTAAATCATCCTGTCTGGCCCAAGCAGAAGCTAGATGCAAGTTAATAGCAAGTTTAAAAACTATGCTATAAATTTTTAATATATCACTTTCTAAAAGAGAGATTTAAAATAAGTCTTATAAACACAAATGCAGCTCTTGTTAGGATTTTAATACTACAAGATCATCTAGAAGGGGAAGAGTTCAGGTAGGGTGTTATCCTGAAGCATATTTGCATCTATAAAAATGTCTAGAGGATGTTCACACTGCAGTTACAGAAAAGAAGCAGAGAAAACTGAACAGTGTTGGGCTCTGTACTATCCCAGTTATACTGCTATAATTACCTAAACTGTTATTTAAAGCTGACTCTGGTAAGTCGTCCATTTTGCCAGTGAATCCCACAACTCAAGGAGTTTTCTCCCGAGTTTTTGTAATTTTTCATTTAATACTCAAATGCTTTTCGTTTCAGAAAGTAGTTCCTCAATTTCTTTGTATGAGTGGTGTTTCAGTTTTATTTTCATTTTTTCAGATAACATGAACTGCCAAAAGTTGGGACGGAATAAATTGTTTTAGCGGTTCACTTATTTTATGGAAAGGAGGAAATGCCCAAAATACTTCCATAAACTGGTTTTGCTCATAGTGGGGAATGAATATCTGTTGTGAACCTCAGGTGTTTTGTGTTGTTTCTTAGTAATATTTCTAAGCACTTACCCTTACAGTAATCAAGATCTCTTCATACATTGAAGTTATTCTCTTGCTATCCTAATGCATCTAAGTCCCCAGATATCTTATAGCAGTATCAATATAAGTGCCATATTTCAAACTGATGTGTTGGTTGCTGCCATTACTGACCTTTTGTGTTTGATCTTGCATTTCACAGTTATGTGGACAACTAATTCCAGTACATTAAGAGAATTACCATGGATTGCAATGAAGGAGCTTTTCATCAAAGTCACTGCAGATTGGCACACTGCAGCTCTTGCATCAGAAATGGTGCAAGTTCCTTCCAGTTCTGTTCTCATTTCTGAGACACTGCATTTCATCCGCACAACCATGCAAGTCAGAAGGGATTAGCAAGAGCTCTTCATCAATTTCTCCAAGTTGTTAAAATTCAGTTTGAAAATATGTCTCTAAAAAGTGTCATTATCACACTGTATTGATCGAAAATGCATATTTAAAGTTTAAAATTTTTAAAAGTGTCACAATGGGACAGGCAACATGCTGGAAATACGGCTTGGTGTGAGCAGACCCAGTAACAAGGGTGCACTTGGAGAGGAAGACCCTTTGTTGTCACCCTTTGGAGCCCAGCAGTGAAACTTGAACTGAAGGCAGCAAGAACAGATAGGCAGAAATCAGATAACTGATATTTTACTCAGACATTCCAATGAAGGGGGCAACAAGAGACCTATTTATGTCTGCAAATAGGCAACTGAGTAACTGAAATGCAGGTTTCTGCAGAATTTTGCAGCCATTGTTAAATCCCTGCATAGTAAGATTCTGCAGGATATGTAATTTTCATTAATATTACAAAAAAAAAAGCTACTAGCAGCTGTGACAGGAGATTATCAGCTCCCCAGTAGTACAGGCACCTCACTGAAACATCATTGCGTGATGAATACAGAGTATAATATGACACAGGGTATGTTTCACAGAGGAAATGCTTCTTTCTGGTGAAATGAGGTTTCCTATCATACTGACATTCACAAAGCTATAACCTACTGACCTGAAATGCAACTAACAAGTCCTTTTGCCAGAATTTAGCAGGAGGCACATGGAAAATTAATTAATGTGGACCTTACAAGACACAGCTGTTCTTGTTTCTGTGCTTTCCCACCCCCTCTAGCAACTGAGCTGCCAGTTCAGTGATATTGTTCAAGTCTTGGAGCCAGGTTCGGTCTTCCTCTGTGTTAAGCCTCTCATGACTTGGCTGAACTTCTGCCGGACATCAGCCTTGAGCAGCCACGAGGCAGTGGTGGGCACCACTTCATCTGGATGCCGTAGCAGCTGCTGGTGCTAAGGGCTGGGGGACAATTGCAAAAATAGCTGTTTCAGTCTGACAAAGGAGGTAGGTTGCCAACAGGCCAGAGGCTGCTTTCTTTCACAAATATGATCAGCAAAAATATTCTTGTGCATTCAAGATTTGTCAGTTGTCAGCGTGGATAATGCCTTCACACTCATTTCATCTGACTGTCTGTGCAGCACAGTCTGCAAGACTTCCCTGGGCTGCTCTCTGCAGGACAGAAAAAGTCATAATGCTCAGTCTCTGTCTGTGTTAAAGGCCAGGTTAGATGAGGATTTGAGCAACCTGGTCTAGCAGAACGTGTCCCTTCCAATAGCAGGGCTGTTGGAACTAGATGATCTTTCATCCCAAATCATTGTGTGAGTCTATGATTTATGAAAACAATTTGATCTCTGTCAAAATTTTCCAAGTAAGAAAATATTCATTCCAACCTTCAGGAACTTTTTTCTCTTTTATCTTACTGTTATCTACCTTACTATTAAAAAAGGGAAAAAAGTAAGAAAGAAAAAAAGATTAATCATACTTCTGGACAGGACTTGTACAACCTCAGCTTCCAGGCATTTTGTGTGCTTTTGTCTCTGTCTTCAGATTTAAAAACCTTTTGTCAAATTTTGACTTCCCCTGTAGATACCTGATATGAGACAGAAGATGCTTATTCTCCTTTGATCCCAGCCATACCTGTGACTCCTCAGTGAACTGCTGTTATGCTTGTACTTGGTTCTTAGATGAACGACTTTGCATTTGGCAGGAGTAAAATGCTTATTGCTAGTTTGCTCCTGACTTAGCAATCCAGATCAGCCTGTCACTGGCTTGTTCCCTTCATTGCATGCTATTTTCCCAACCAAGTCCATGAGTCACCATTATGTTACATCAACATTATATCAACTTATTAAAAAATCCACCTCATTTGTCAGAAATGATGACACTCTTACAATCTCTGTCAAACAGTGAGCTCTACTCTGTATAACAAGTGTTTGCAAAATTTATCCCTCGTACACATCTGCTGAGAGACTGGCAGGCTTCACACAGATTTTCATGTGTTCTGACAGTTGGGTTCTGCAGAAGACACATTTGCTGCCTGCATGCACCCAACTGAGAAGTTTCATTTGAATTTGGAGGAGAAAAAAGTTCAACGCAAATGAAAGATTTCTATTTCAACAGGCTTAATAAATTGAAAAACGAGTGTTTGTCAGAATTGACATTCCTGCACTGAACTAGACTAAGCTGGAGGAATTGCAAAATACAAATAATTTTTAACAAAAGTCTGTTTAAAATCTGCATTTGTTTCACAGAATCCTCATTTAGTCGCAAAGATATTCTCTGTTGAGGGCATTGTAATTGCATTTCATTTTGTTCTAATTCCATGCTGTGTTATGGTAATGTAGGCTATGCCACCAGAATAATTGCAGAATTCCTTTCATTTCAAAATAACCACAGACACCTGAAGTTAGAAGTATGAGAACCTGCTTAACGGAACACGTTACAAATAAAATAATATTAAGTATTGAGTCCATTTTTACATTTAGACATCAACTTTTTTCAAATAACTTTTCATAATTCCCCTAACTCATTTGGTAGCTCAACAGCTCATGTCTTGCAGGCTGTGTCAACATTATACTGATATTTTGTGGTTTCAGTTCAGTCCATTGAAGAACAAATGGGATGGAACAGCATGTTGAGTTAGTCCTCTTTCATTTAAGATTGTCACTATTTTTACACAAAAAAAAATGGAAACCATGAAGTGTTCCTAAAAAGGATAATTTACCTCCTTAGCAGTATCTTAACAGAGAGAACAAACCCTTCTGGTCCTTACAGAGACTGGGTGAGATCAAACCCAAAAAAGGATGGATGAAAACAAAATGCACTGCCTCCCAATTTTAGAAGACAGTGTAAAACTACAGGGTAGCAATATGGAAAACAATGAAGCAATGCTGTCCCTTAGTAGGAAACTACAAAATACAATGAGAAAACATTTGTGCAGAAAATGAGTTCAAAATAAAACAATTAGACCACTGAATGCTTCCCCTTCCTCCTAAACTTGCAAACGTTACTTGAAAAACTTTGCAAACCACAGCTTTTTTTTTTCATTCTGTGTATGCTTACAGATTAGAGTTTCTCTCCACTCTTCAAGTGTTGTTTACTTGGATCTTCATTCTATGAAAGCTCTAAGAAGAAAAAAGCAAAAGACCTGATACTTTCAAGAGTCATTGCCTTACTTCCTTCTTTGAGCTTATGAGGAAACAATAACCTTGAGGCTGCTCTGTGTGAGGGTAGGGCTGCCCATGGGCTCACAGCCTCGGGAAGATCTTGAGTTGCATCACAGCACCACTTACCTTGTAGCTACTTCTTAGTCATTAGAGATCTTCAAAGCATCCCATTTCTGAACAGAGCCTTATACTACTGCCCAAAATGATAAACTATACACACAGATGTGACCCTCACAGCTCACAAAGACACATGTTTGGAAAGGTTGTTCCCCAGAGTGGGGAGGATGATTTGAAAGTGTGTTTTGAGAAAACAGGGCAGGACAAGAGCAACATATGATCTAGACTGTGACTGACTAAGTGTGGGTTTGGGTGGAGTCAGAGACACTGAAGTGTAAGCTCACCCTACAGCCTAGCACCATTTCTCAGCTCTGTCTTCTGCCAAGATTCTAGCTCAGTATCTGGATCTTGGGACATGGTACCATCACTACAGCTGCACAGTGCTAGCAGAGGGAAACTAGGAGATTCAGTTAAAAAATGATTAGCCATACCAGTGTCAAAAGCTCATCGAGCAATTGTGGTTGCTGTAAGGTGTATGTGTGAAAAAAGATGTCTAATGAGGGACTGAGTCTCTGCAAGGAGTCTATGCAAGGTCAGTTTTGACCTCCTGCAGGTTTAACATGTTTCTGTCAGAACACACGGTTATATTTGAGTATACTAATTTTGAAAGGAACTGTATAGACATACAACTTTTAAATGTAATCTCACATGAGAACGTTTTAACTGACTGCATCCTGTTGCTTCACATTTGGTTAAAAAGCACAAGGGAAGTCCTGCTCTGTGCTACTTCACAACAGACTGGTATGTGATGGAAATTGTCTTTTTGCATTTTGCAATTTTAACAATGGCTGACAGCTAAAGAATTGTTTAGATAATATTAGAAGGTGATCATAATACTGATGGTTGGCTCTTCTCTAGTACATTTCTGCAAGCTGGTCTCAAAGCTCTGTTGAAATGCGTACAGATAAAAAGCTGAATACTCCATGACAAAGCCAGAACTAAAGTTAAGATATCCTTAAATAAAGACCTGTGCCTTCTCAAGTTAGTAATTTTGTCTTGGCTTCTTCTAGGTTTTGTTCTAGAATGAATACAGTGGAAAGAAAGCTAAGGTACCTTTAAAATTTTCAAGTAGCATCTGTATGTGGGTTTTTAAATTATAAAATATTTTTGATACTTAAAATAAGTTAACACATAGTTAAACATAAGTTAAAACATAAGTAATGTTTTAATGTTGAATATCAATATATATTTGATGCTATATAATAATTACATAACATACAAGTTATATAATTTTGGTGATAAATAACAAAATTGTTTTCTCGAGCAGTCAAAACAAATAAGAGTTTTTCTGGTTGACTTCTTTCCATATGTTTCTAGTTGGCAAATCTTCAATCCTTTAATGCAGGATTAAACCAAACAGTGAAATATCAGAGTATGATTTGGGACAGACATCCTCATTACCTTTGTTGGTCTCTAATTTGTAGTTAGCATCAAGATCTAGATAGGTATAGAATGCTTAATATACATCATTGCAATTAATTTTCCCTGCCAAATAGATGTGATTTTGCCCAGGATTTTCCAACAGTATGTATAATGGATTCCAGACTGGCATGTTTAGATTTTTCAGCTGTAATGCAGCTGTAATGAGCTGGTGGGAGAATATGATTATTTTAGAGCATCTCTGGTTTTAAACATAGATACCAGAAATGTATGTATTCTACAAGTTTTGAGTAATTGCTGGTAGTTTTAGCAATACCCTAACAGTCCAGAAGTGTGACAGTGTGTTCTCCTAGTACTGTTGTATCACGCGGATTCGACCATCCCCTAGTTTGAGATTGCATTACAGCAACAGTTTCAAGGGCCAAGGTTGTTTAATAATAGATGGGACTCTGGCCTAGATTTCAAGGACTGCTTGTCCTGAGACTGATTAGCATCAAGGTACCTCTACTCTGGATTGTGAAAGGTCCTTGAGGAAAGAGAACCGTGACCTTTATGCTCAGGCATAATAAATACATGCTGTTAGTGATTTTTCAGCTGTTCCAAACTTGAGTTGTATACAGAATAACCATGGCAACACAGGTGTTTTTTTTTTGTCTACATTTATTTTGCCAGGACTCAAGGATTTGGATTGCTAATTCAGAAGTGGCCACCCCATACAGGGTGGCAGGAGATATGCAAGCATGGTGGTTGGGTCTTCTAGAAAAATATTCATCTCCTTCACTTATTTAAGTGTCAGAAAGCAAAAAATAAGATCCACCTGGATACCTTACATTCACTGCAGGTAACCAGACTCTTAGTCAGTTGTGAGTAAAGCTTGAGTGATGGTCCTGACAACACTGATGTGGATTATGTAGAATCAGGGAGGGCATAATTCACAATAATTTGTGCTCCTTACAAAAATTCTGCTTTTTGATCTGCTCAGAGTCCCTCCTAGTCCCAGCTGTGGGCCTGGGCCTAGTATGCAAGAGTGGCTGATTAGGTATTAAGTTGCAATTGTGACAGGTTATTTGCAGTTTATCATTAAGTAAAAGATCAGCTGCTAATATGTAGAACTGAAAGGCAGTATGTAATTTGAGTCACTTTTAGCTGTTACCAACAAAATCCTGTTTTTGTCTCATATTTCTACTGTTCCTTACTATTTCTAGCATCTAAATAGAAAGATATTAATTATCTACAAAATGAAAAACATTCAGTATCAATATCAGCCGAAAACATTTTAGAGATAATCAGTTTCTTAAAATGTCTCTCTCTGGGTTCTGGATCACTTATGATTTGTGGCTGTCACCCAGGCAGTGCAAGGTGTCCTGTGAGTGAGAAATACTGCCTGTGACACATCTGAAAGAACATTTTGGAAAAGTACAGGGAGTAAAATGTGACTTGAAATTCCTTGTTTCACACACCTTTGCATAGCAGAGACATAAATTTAAGCTCCTCTGAAAAGTGGAAATGCATCTGGTGGCTTCCTCCTAGTTTTTTTGTGTTTTAGGGGGAAAAAATACCCACTCTGCAATTTAGTATCCCTGGAGTTTCTTTCTCAAATTTGCTTAAACGTACTGAGACAAAGTGGTATGGGGAAAGTCTGTTTCCCCTTCAGTCCATCTCACTACCTTTTCCTCCTACAGAAATGCCAAAATTGCACCATGTTGAAGTACAGCATATAAATAAAAGCACCTCAAATTTCTGCTCAGGTCTTACCATAATCCAGATTTCTCAGAAAATTACTGAAAACAACCCAAAACCTAAGTTGACATCAAAATTTGCAGTATTTCTTCTTTGATAGTGTGGGAGGGAACCCCAGATTTAGAAACCAACTCTTCTAATTTGCCCAACTTTTGCCATGCCTTCTGCTTTCTACTGGACGCTGTTTTGGCCTCAGTGCTTGTCACCAAGGGCAGGAGGAGGAATCAGAACTGCATAAAAAAGGTATCTGTTCAGTCTCCAGCCTAAATTGACTTGTTGAGAGGGTGTCTTACTTATATTTTTAACAACTTCACACTTCTATCAGTCCATGACCAACTTTAATATTACCTTTTTTTGGAAGGATTTTACTAGTTCATATCTGTTGCAAGACAGTAGGTTTTTCAGATCTGCCTTCCATCAGCACAGCAATTCACTCATTATGGTAGCTTGTTCTCACCAGGGTGAAAAAAAAATAGAAGGGGGAGCTGACTGACAAGGAGATGTATTACTCCTACCATAAAGATGACATTAGCCTGCAGAGAAAGAAATCATATATGCAGCAGCATGCCAATTCTATATGCATATATGCCTTTCTGAGAAGAAAAAAATCCTTCCCTTCACCTTGAAAAGGCAGTGCTCATCCCAAAACTTGTTTGAACTTGGTACTAACCTCACTAATTGCCTGCTGGGGTAAGCGGCATGCTGTAAGGAAGAATATATATTTTTAAAGGATTTCAGCACAAGTCTATTGCTACTCACCCTCAAAATGTGTACTGCAACTACCAATACTTAGTTTTGCCAGATTGCTTATTTCATCTGATTTCTGACTGCAGAGGTAATGCAAACTCCATCATTGGATGCATGGAAAAAATATTTTTACCAGAGATCATTTTCATGCTGAATATACACATACAGATATTTATGAAAATTAGTATGCTAAAATGTGTTGTCTGAGGAACAAACCCCCCCTGCATTAGTCTAAGTTCCTACTGCCTAGGAGAAGTATAGAAAGCAAATCTTGCTGCCAACACTGATTGAGAATGAAGATGATTTCTTACCTTAGCATAAACACAATTAAATATGTGATGTTTCTGCTACAGTTGGGTTGGAGAGGAATTCAGGTTCCTCCTGCCATTTCAGAAAGGAAGAATTTACTGAAAGGGAATTTTTCTATGCTGCATTCTCAAAGTACCCTGGTTTGCAAGAGCCTTTCCTTGATCAGCACAGCTACACTCCGCATATTAGAGTGAGGTGCTGTGTGCATACAAGTGCTCTGTTACATCAAGTTGTTTGGGCTGAAATGGTTCATTTTCCTGTTAAATTTGGAGGTTTCCATTCTGAACAAATGATAAGCAGCAGTTGCAGTAAGATCTTTAGTGCATATACCAAAGTGTGAAGCCAATTTTGTTCTCAATAAGCCCAATACTGATGCATTTTTTAAAACTTTTGCCTATTTGAAGTTCACTGAAATATTTAAGAAGGCAGCTAGACAGCCCAGCCATAGGTGTAGAAACATGTACGGTAAGTGCTGCTGTACTGGCCTGTGGAAGAATACACACACCTGCACTTTGTCCCACCGTCCACCTAATATGCTTTCTCCTAGCTTCTCCCCATTTCATTGACACAGGAGTCCACAGAAAATCTTGGGCCGTGCTGCTTGTGGCCTTGATGATGCGTTGCCAGTCCAAATACCCTTGTTCAGTTTTGAAGTGCCCTGTACTCTGGTGTTGTACTGGGTTCCTGTACTTGGCTGATCTTTAGACCTCTCTGCAGAAAAACAGATCTGAAAACAATAAGTTATGAAATAGCTTCCCTTTCTAACTTCCTTCTTTTCATTTCATCCAGGCTATTTAATGTTCTGTACATCTTCTTTTTCACTGGAAAGCTTAAGAGTCCAATATTTTATGTCATTATTCACTGTTGCTCTGACGAAGAAGTAGCTGAAGACAGAGAGGACATTTTGATACTGTGAGCCGTACATGACAGATGTACAGGTAAAAAAAACCAAAGTAGTAAAATCCACATGGAGTCAGTGAAGCATGGTGGGGAGAAGACTTAAACAGCACCAATGTAAACTGGTACGAAATGAATCGTGTAGGAGATACCCTGATGTATTGAGTTTGTATGGCCAGGTTTTGGTAGCTGGGGAGGCTACAGGGGTGGCTTCTGAGAGAAGCAGCTGGAAGCTTCCTCCAAGTCTGTCAGAGCCAATGCTAGCCAGCTCCAGGATGGATGTGCCACTGGCCAAGACTGGGTCAGTTGGAAATGATGATAATGCCTCAGTGATAACATAGAGAAAAGGAAGATGAAGAAGAAGATTAAGAAGAAGAAGACAAAGAAGAAGACAAATGAGAAGGAGGAGGAGGAGGAGGAGGAGAAGGAGAAGGAGACAAATGAGAAGGAGGAGGAAAAGAAGGAGGAGGAGGAAAAGAAGAAGGAGAAGGACAAGGACAAGGACAAGAAGGAGATGAAGGAGAAGGAGAAGGAAAAAAATAGTTATTAAGCAGTTGTATTTGTGGCCAGAAAAGAGCTGGAAGAATATGTGAGAAGAACATCTCTGCAGACACCAAGATCAGTGGAGAAGGAGGGGGAAGAGTTGCTCTAGGCACTGGAGCTGATTCCTCTGCAACCCATAGTGAAGTCCATGGTGAGGGAGCTGTGTCCCTGCAGACTCCTGGAGGATCATGAGGATGCAGAGATCCACCTGCAGCCCATGGAGAACCACGCTGGAGCAGGTCAATGCCCAAAAGAGGCTGTGAACCTGTGGGAGGCCTGTGCTGGAACAGGCTCCTGGCAGGGACCTGCAGACCCATGGAGGGAGGAGTCTGTGCTGGAGCAGGAGAAATTCATGGAGTACCATCTCCCAGGGGAGAGACCCCACGTTGGAGCAGGGAAAGAAACAATGTGTGATGAACTGACCATATTCCCATGCCCTGTCTCTGTCTGCCACTGGAGTGCAGGAGGAAGTAGAGCTGAGAAGGAGGGAGGGGTGTGGAGAGGGTGTTTTTAAGGTCTGCTTTTAGTTCTCATTATTCTGCTGATTTTGTTAATAATAAATTCAGTTAATATCCCCAAGCTGCCTGTTCTGCTCATGACTGTATTTGGTGAGTCATCTCTCCTGGTCCTTATCACAACCATGAACCTCTTTTTTATATTTCCTCTCCCCTGTTCAGCCATGGAGGGAAATGATTGAGAGGCTTTGGTGGGTGCCTGGCATGGTGGGCACCTGTGCAGGTATGAGCTCTGGTCCCAAAGCAAAACAGCCACAGTAGGGCTGTTCTGGCTTGCTTCTGGTTCTCAAGTTAGCACATTAAGCACTAATTCAAGTACATCTTCACAGAAAAGATTTCCCGAGAATGCCTTTCCCGTTGATATCAATAATGGTAAGAGTTTGGGGAGTTTAAGAAAACAAAGTGAGCAATTAACGTGTTTAATTGTGCTACTGAGATGAAAATGAGAAGCATCAGCTCACTGAGTAGCAATTTCCACTGCTGCCTTTTTCTCTCTGCACCATCAATGAAAGTAATTCAAACTTTCTACAGCCGTCATGGTGAGAGAGCTCACCATTTACTACTAAGTACCTTTAGCACAGTAAGCGCAGATAAAGCAATGCCTATTTGTACCCACTCCAGATTTTCCTTGTGTCTCTTATTTTGGCTAAAGCTCTTTTCCCCTTATTTTAAATTAAGAGGAAAGATTTCAATCTGTCCAGTGAGATTACAATAAGATAATGAATTCTGTATCTAAAACTATCTCCACTTAATTTTCAGATTGTTTGACTTGTCCATGTTAGTGTCTGACCTCATTCCATTCCCACACCTAAGATTATCCTCACATGACCTTAATTTCAGCTGTGCAACAGAGATCAGTTCTAGGTTAGGAAGAAGTTCATTAGACTGGTGAGAGGTTCTACCGTTATATTATGCTTTTTCTGAAGTATTTTTTTCCCCTGGACTTTTTTTGTATCAGATTCAGAAGCCGCCAGCACATGGTTTTTTTTAGGGGTAAAATGATAGAATTTATGGAGTCTTTCTGTACAGCACTGGATATAGAAGATATACATGTTGCCATGTGAGTCTGAGGTATGTGTGCAATTCAGAACACAATGCCGTGTAGAAATATCTAAGCTGGCTTTAAATAGGTAGTTGGGGATAAATCTGTGTTAGAGTAACACTCCCTCATCAAATTTATCCCTGTTTTCCAGGCTTAGAGGCTTCAGCACTTCAATTAGCTCCCCAGAGCTAGTTTTGGTACCTCTGCATGACTTTGCAGAAAGTAATGGGCATATCACAGTCTGTGTTGACTGTGACTATTGAATCTTAAAAACATCCAGGCTGGCAGGGATCTCGAGAGATTTTACTGTCAAACCTCCTGTTGACAGCAGGGCTATAGACGAGGTATCCAGGGTCCCATCAAACAGAGCCTTGAATATTTCTAGCAGGGGAAACTACTCTGAATTTTTCAGTGTCTGTCTTGGAC
Source organism: Picathartes gymnocephalus (assembly GCA_013390045.1). NCBI lineage: Eukaryota > Metazoa > Chordata > Aves > Passeriformes > Picathartidae > Picathartes > Picathartes gymnocephalus. The sequence continues at coordinate 176,618 of WEKY01027089.1, read as the reverse complement.
AAGGAAGACAGAATCTGGACACCACATCCCAGATGTGGCTTAGCAGGCAGTAAATGGAGTGGAATAATCACACCCTTGACTTGCCAGTTGTAGGCCTTGACCCGCTGGATGGGCTCTTGCTGCTGTGGCCCACGATGAGGTTTCATTTCATTGCTAAGATGTGTGAGTGCCTAAGAGCATCAGGAGTGGTGTCAAAGTGAAGGCAGATCTGGCAACCTTTTGTGTGGGTGACTTCAGATGATCAGCATCTGAGCTGATTCTGAAAAATTTACTCATCATGAAAAGTATCAGAGTCAATGAGGAAGCCAGTATAATCAGTATGGAAATTGCCTTCTTATTCTTTGTTCAAAGATTAATTGGCAAAACCAATAACACTTTCTTCTTTTCTTTTAATAAAGTTCTGAAAGGATTATGAAAGTGTGGATGCTATTGTAAAAGGAGGTCGGCAGCCCTTTCGGCAATAATATTCCCAAAATACACTTTTAACTACTACTTTACTTCCACTTATTTTATAAAATATGACATTCACGACTGCTGCAGTGGTCTAAGAACCCAAAGTACTTTTAACTTCTCTCCTGTCATGTTTCCCCCCAGCTTGGCTGTACTCTTACCTCCCACCAGGAGCCGTTAAGCTCCCTCCAGATCTGCAGCCTTCCCAACTGATTTTAATACTATTTCCCTCCTCCCGGTCTGTCTCCAGCACCTCTTGTACCTCTGCTGAGGACTGTGCAGCACTTACCCCGCCACTCTCCAGCAGCATAGCAGGACCCTCTCCTCATGCCGTGTGACTCCCGGTCTTTGCAGAGAAGCACTGCTGAGGAACTGCTACTGCAGCCCAGCTCTGTCTGCTGCCACCCCCCTGCTCATAAACCACAAACAGCTGACAGACAGGACTGGACCTGCTGTCATCATCTCACTTGCCAAGTTCATTGACAAAGATGTGTTTTGGGGTTTTATTTATTCTTGTTCTGTTCAATAGATGTTAAATATATTCAGTTACTGCAGAATGTATCCTCTTGTAAGTGGCTACAGGTGAAAGAAAGAGCACTAATTGTAGTGAAAGTGAAAATAACGCATGGGAGTATGTGTTTGTGGATATATATAGATATAGGTATTTTTCTCCTGTGGTATGAAGGCCACTCAGCCTCTCAACAGGATTTTCTTAGTTGCTTAGATAATACCTAAGAACAGATCTGACAGCCCTAGAACAACTTTCCTCAGGATACAGTGGTAAAATATCTGTAGCAACCCTGAAGCTGGGCAGCCTTCAAGGCTGAAAATGTTCTGGTACTCCTGAAATGCTTCTATCTCTTTATCAAACAGTAGTCTTCCAGAGAGATGTAAGCATCCACTCTGCATGTGCTTTTTGTATACTGGAGTCTTTTTATAATTGAAAAGTATTGACACAAACGTTTTATAAATGAAGACAATAAGGCATGTGAAAAGAAGAAAGATGTGGGGGGAATTTGCTATGAGATATCATATTTGTCCTTATAATACACTGTTGGCTCTATTCTTTATTATATCCCTTTTATACATCTGCTACCAGAAATCTGTCAGAACAACACAGGTACACTCAAAGCTGCAACTATTCCTTGACCCCATTTAATTTAAAGAAGTCATTCTCTATCAGTGGTATAGCAGAAGAGCTACAAAACCTTGCCATGCAACAAGTAGCAGAGTAGGACAAACTCATATTTCAAAATCTTGATGTTGCATTCCCAGGAGCTCAGTATGAATAATAAAAGTGTTCAGAATAAGGATGTTCCCTTTCTTCAAAATTAAGGGCATATGCCTGGGGACTTTTAAATCCAAAAGCTCATTAAATGTTCTGTCCTATCCCTATGTTAAGATTCCACAAGATAAAAAGCAATACTTGTAGAAAATACAATACTTTTCCTAGCAAAGTCTAACTGCTCTTTTCAAGGTTTAATAAGGAAACTGTTTCTTCAATAACCAGTTAAGCTTGGAAATACTCTTTTAGTGATCTGCCATTTAAAACTTACAGCCAAATCAATGTTAAAAAGACATAGTAATCCCTTTCATCAAATAAAAAGTACAACAATATTTTCCATGGCATTCAAATGCAAAAATTAAAAACAGTGTTGAATTTGTCTCATCTGTGTAATAGCCTACTAGTCCTATAGTACATGCTATGAAAGGCATGAAAGACTTCAGATACTGTCTTCAAAGTTACTTAACAAGTCTGCTACTGAGTCAGAATTAGACTACTTTTCACCTAATGTGTCTCATGCTTTAACCTATAGGCTGCATTTTGCTTTTCAGTAACAGGAAGGAAAATTTCCAGAAAAAAAGTTCTCACATTGACTTGTGAAACTCAGCAACCCTTGTCTAAAACAAAAAGCAGGTATAAGTTTTTAAGAAGCTGCTCATCCTCAGCAGTTATGTGGAGTATTAAATATTCCTGAGAATTTGATTCTTTGAGAAGCAAAGTTTGCACTTTCCCTGGGAATGTAGCTTTATTAGTTTTTTTTTTCTTTTTTTGAAGACTGATCTATTTGCTTAGTCCTAGGATATAGGATGTGGATTTCTGGAGGTCATCTGTATTAACCAGTCACTCAAAACATGGCCAGCTTTTGTCAGGTTGCTCAGTGCCTGGTCCAGTGGAGTTTGTAGAGGTCATATCATCTGCAGGATCTAGTCCCAAAGTCCACTCTCATACTGTAGTTTCTTCCCCTAACATCTAACTGGAATTTCCCATGCTGCATCTTATATTCATTGCATCTTGTCCCATATCTATTCAACTCTGAGAACCATACATGTCCTTATTTTTCTGCTGCCTCTCATGAAGTAGGTGCCGAGAGTGATAAGATCTGCTTATGCCTTTGGTAGTACAGCCTAGGATGTGGTTGGCCTTCCTTTTTTTTTTTTCTTAATGTCCATTTTTGACACAGGCAGAGGGATTGAGAACATGCTCAAAAAATTCACAGGTGACACCAAGTTGAGTGGTGTGGATGAGACACCTGAAAGATGGGATGCCATCCTGAGGTGCCTGGACAGGGTGGAGAAGTGGGCCCATGAGAATCTCATGAGGTTTAACAAGATCAAGTGCAAGGTGCTGCACCTGGGTCAGGGCAATCCCCAGTATCAGCACAGGCTGGGGGATGAACAGATCGAGAGCAACCCTGGGGAGAAGGACCTGGGGGTGCTGATGGATGAGAGGCTGGACATGACCCAGCAATGTGAACTTGCAGGCCAGAAAGCCAAACGTGTCCTGGGCTGCATCCAAAGCAGTGTGGGCAGCAGGGCCAGGGAGGGGATTCTGCCCCTCTGCTCTGCTCTGGTGAGACCCCACCTGTAGAGCTGCATCAGCTCTGGGGTCCCAGCACAGCAAGGACATGGACCTCTTGGAGAGAATTCAAAGAGATATAGGACCTCTCCTATGAGGAAAGGCTGAAAGATTTGGAATTGTTCAGCCTCGGAAAGAGAACGCTTCAGAGTGACCTAATTCCAGCCTTTCATTACCTGAAGGAAACCTACAAGAAAGATGAAGAGGGACTTTTACAAAAGTAAGTAGTGACAGGAGAAGGGACAAGGGTTTTTAATGGACAGAGGGAAAACATAGATCAGATATTAGGAAGAAATTGATTACTGTGAAAGTGGTGAGGCACAGGAACAGGTTTCACAGGCAAGTTGTGAATGTCCCATCCCTGGAAGTGTTTAAGACCAGTTTGTATGTAGCTCTGAGCAAACTGATGTGGTGAAACATGTCCCTGTCCATGGCAGGGGAGTTGGAACTAGATGATCCTTAAGGTTGCTTTCCAACCCAGGCCATTCTATGGCCATGATTCTGTGATTCTATGGTTCCTGGCTGCCAGATGGGCCATGGTGAGTGTGTAGTGAAGGCTGTTGTCAGGCATGGAACCTCACTGCCAAGTCCACTCTTTGTGTCACAAAAGCTGGCAGCCCTGCTGCAACATCTCCCAAGGCTGCAGACCTGTAGGCACAGACATGTCCATACTTCCTCCAGAGTAAAACATCCCTCAGGTAGGCAGTAAAATATACAGCAGTTAAATCAACAGCTGTTACTCACCCTTGTGATTTTGGGAGTAATTTTTTACCATGCCACAGCCACATGCCAAAAACTCACACTAGAAACCAGCCCTCAACTGCCTCCTCGGTCTTTACAAGGAAAACTGCCTGATTCATACTATCACTTCCAGAGAAAAGCAGCAGAACTGTACAAAGTTTCCCATTGACTGCAGATTCATGAAGAGAGAGAAAAAAGTTTGAGCAAATATGCAGCCACTATAATGTTTAATTTTGTGGCATTTCTATTTGGTGTCCAGTTCTTTTATTTTGTGTTCAAATAGAGTGTTACAACACAGCAGGGTGAGGATTAAGGATAAAGTATAGCAATGGAGCAAAATGGGACAGAGAAGAGGTATGGGGTCAGGTGTGAAGACAAAGTCATTGTCACCAGAAGAACAGACCTCCACCTCCTGAAATATCAGTCTTTCCTTCTCTTTCTTGCTCCTTCCCAATCCTATTCTTTCAGATAAGAAACATTTGATTCTTTTTCAGCTCAACAGCAGAAACTCTTGAAGGGTCAAGAGCATATGAACATGATAGGGTATTCTCCTAACTCCTAGTTGGTTGTAGAAAGTTTTTATAATCAGAATAACATCGGAGCTCGGAATTTGCCAATTGAGTTATGTTGAATTTTCTCCAGCACCCAGAATCTGCACTTTAATGGACCAGAAGTTCAACCCAAGTATATGTTCAATGTGCTATGCCACAGACAGGAAACCCCTTTCAATCTCCTGTAATTAATGCCTGTCTCATTGTGAAGAAGAAAGAACAAGCAGCACCAAAGTGCTTGAGCCAGTAAGTTTTCAACTAGGTGTTGTTTCCTACTCTGTACAGCAACACTTCTCTGTGAGGACTATGCCTGGGTCTGGTGAAAATGGGAGTTGTAAACATATATCCTTGGTGTTTTGTTGGGAGCAGATCAGAAGACCTCTCTTCATTGGCCCTGAGAACCTATTTGAGCAATGAAGAGGACAAGAGTCAATAAGACTTCAAAGGACAGAAGCAGCCATGGCCCTTTGTGATCTTATCAATACAGGAATGTTTTGTGAGGAATGTTTGCCTTCTTAGAGGAAAGGCAGTTATTAACTCCTGTTAGAATAGAGCACAGCTGCTTTTAGCTGACCTTTACTAGCCAGAGAAGGCATGGGTTTGTTTTAAAAATATTTCTTGTATCTTCCACAAGACAAAAGAGCATCATGCAGTGGTCAAGAACAGCTGCTCAAGCCTTGAGTTGTCCACCTTGGCAGTGAATTCTCTGGAGGGTTTATCATATAAATCTTAGAAAGTCTTGGTTTGCAGGGGACCTTAAATATCAGGAAGGGACCTTACCCATAGCAGAGGATGGCACATTTTTTGCTGCAATGTATGAAGGACAAACTTTTTTTGTTGTGCTGTGCACTACTGTGCAGGGAGTGAAATAGAAAGCAAGCTTTGCTTCTGCTATTGCAGTAGCCAGGTTCAGGAGCAAGTTTGTCTATGGGCAGAGAGCCAGTTTTGAGGAAGCAACAATCTAATTCTGCCATTTTCCAGAGCTGCAAGTCAGTGAAACCTGGTCAAAACCTTTGGTCAGTGAGAAAAGGGAAGCAGTGTAGACACAAGAAAGGTAGATTAGATACTAGAAGCAGTGAAACCACTGAAAGCAAGAGATATATTCAGAAATTTTACAGCGTGTCAGTTCCTTTCCTGCAGAAGTGTGTGACTTAATTTTGCAAAGTAAAGTGTAAATGCAAGGAACTCCAAAGCTTTATCTCTTAGAGTTGTCTTTTGTCTGTCTCCTGGCCTAGAACAACACAGAAATCTTGCTCTCCCGGAAGAGTTACCCATCTTAAGCATTGGAAGATCTTCTTACCCAGAAGCACCTGAGAATCTTTGCGTTGAAAAGATAATTCAAGAAAGACATAAAAATATCCCTCTTTTTTATTCCAGTTCAGATGTTAGCATGTGGTTTTTATGGTTGCCAAATCCAGCCTAAAAAAACACCAAAAAATGAACAAACAAAAAAACCCCCAAGGAAAACCAAGTCTTTCCAACAACATGGAAGAGAAGTGAAAGTACTTTAAGCACTGTGTCTACTAGAAACAAAATGCAGGCATCCATTGTCTAAGCATTCATGGCAGATATCCTTTTCTGAGCAGACTTGGACATATCAGAGAAATTTTTACAAATACCATTGAATCAACAATGAAATTGAATTTTGAAAGGTCATGATGGATGCAGAGCAGTGACGAACTCAGATTTGCAAGGTTTTTTACCCATGCACAAATGAAAAATCTCTGTATGAAAGAAATTTAAATGACCATTCAGCTGCACAAATTGGACAGACATCTGTACCACAGAACAGTTGAAACCCGTACTTTTTTCAAGCGAGGCCCTCTGCATGTGGTAACCACAAGATTTCACCTTCCTCCAGAGGATGGGAGGGCTGTCCTGTGTGGGATTGCAAGTGGCAGCTCAGTACTTCTACAAAGTGAAGTATGTGGTTTGTAAAGAGCCAGAGTTGTCTCAAAGAAGGAAGACAGGCATAACGTGTGAAGGAGCACAAGCAGAAAAAGGAATTAGAAGTAAAGGCATGAAGAATATGACACCACTGAGACTGCAAAATCAGGCACACAAAAGTCAGGAAATGGGGAAACTTGAGCTGTGCAAAGCCAACTCTCTCTCTTGTCTAGTTTTTTCTTAGACCCAAGTTCTTCCATTTGCGAGACAGCATTTCCAATTTTCTAAATGCTGGGAGAATGGATGGAGAGGGGGAATGTTGGCCCTACAGCTGCCAGCAAGCTGTTAGGCTTAGCAATATCTGTCTGGGATGCTCAGCCTGAAGACTCTGCATCCCCTATTTGCATCAGTCACGCTGTTTTGGTGATATTTTTAGGAGAGCCAATGAATGGGATGACCAGGCTGATACTTTCTATCAAGTCAGCTAAGCACTAAACCTAAACATACTTCATCTGAGCTACAGCTGATAAAACTGCAGTCATTGTGGATGTGCTTGAGGACTGGGGTTCAGCAGGAGAGCCCCATAGCACTGGTGGTGTTTTGTGCATTGCTGAGTCAATTGCTGCCTGACAGAACTGGCAGTCTAAGGTGGCAGTTAAGGCAATACTTCTTCAGGGAAATATCTCTTGCTGTTTTAAATTGAGCCAAGCCAACCTCCTCCTAATTACCTAGGCCTCTTGTCTCACCTCCTGCACCATTACTTCTTCAGCCACTGTCCGTCTGTACCACCCTGCTTATGGGACAAAAGTCTTAAGGCTTCATTCCCACTGCCTCTCTAGTCAAAACATGGCTTCTTCCTGAAAGGCTGGATGCCATTCCCATCTCTAAGACTTCTCAGAAGTGGATACAAAGCCAAAAGTATCTTATATAAGGCAGCTACATTTTGTTGTCTCCCCAGTCTTTTACATGCATGTGTTCAGGCACATATACAAACACAGCAATGTCCTGGTTTAGACAGACTTGTTTCATAGTCCATGGAGGAACATTGTTGAATACAGGCTTTGTCTGAACTAAAAATAACCACTCCATGCTAACACACCATCTACACAACAAAACCTGTGTGCAAATTGCCATAAGAGCCAGCTCTCTGGTTCCCATTTTGCAGTCACGGCAGTGGGCTTCCAAAGAAAGCTTTGGTGCACTACACTAGCCCATCCCGAGGAGCTGATGCAGAGACTCAGACTGTCTCTGTGATGCAAAGAGGCACCAAAACAAACTCACAATGAATCTAAATCAGCATCAGTAGCAACAGCAAAATCATTCTTCCATTTAAAATTAAACTGAGAAATTAATTTGGGGACTAGTGGAAATAACACCAGCTCCAGCTGGTCAGACACGGATTGCAGCAATAATTTGATCCAGGTTATTGAATCTCGTACATTAGCATGTAGCACTGCATCTAACTTTAGCATCTGTAGCTCCTCAGAGACTTTCTCTGAAAAGTGACAGCCTAGCCAGGCTGCTCAAAACAGACCTCAGCAACAGCATGGCAAATGAGGCTGTCATGAGCCAGCAGCTTGCTGTATCAACCACTTTAAACACAGATGGATCACAGGTTTTGTCCATCACAGAGGTTTTGTTGAAAAAGTTAAAAGTTTTGACATTGTATTTGTCTCCTACAGAAGCACACGGTTTAATTAATAAATTCATCAGTTTATTTAGTTTAGGGTGTTTCTGTGCTTAATTTAATACAGTTTTACAGCATAAGGTATCATTTGCTTGTCAGCAAGAGCTCTGAAGTGGTTTGTTGCATGATTCTGCTTGTAGACTATGCCCATGTAAAAATATATTTGGCTTCACAAGGATGCATCACTTCTAATCACTACCCTCAGCTTTATGTGCATCACATTGCATCCTGTTTTTCCTGCTGTTCCCTGCACAGTTAATCATTCTGTCACTCAGATTACTTTTTGGTGGACCTACTGTGATGCATGCTAGAAATCTGAGGACTTGTGATGTTAGAAAATACTTAGTTTTCAGTTTTCACTGCGACTGTCTCAAGGGAGGAGAAAAATTCCCTGTTTAGCTTTTAATATATAGTCCATTTGCTCATTAAAGCACTTGACTGACTGTCACTGAAGTACTGCTACACTGAATTTTCTGCTTGGTAAAAGTTAGCAATGAGCAAGCCAAGACTATTTAAAGTCTCTGCTGTGTTACTATTGAATGTTGATAGCTTTTTCAAGGCCCTAGCTGCATGTTTCCCCTTTTGAGTAAAGGAAGTCCTAGGGCATGTATTTGGTAGCAGGGGCTTGTAATTAAATAGATTAATTATTTGATTGGCATGATATAAGGCCCAATTTTAAAAGCACACAATTAACTTTAAGCACTATTATTCCCATTCAAGCTGGTCATTATTCCTTTGCCTAAGTGCTTTCTTGAACTGTGTCCTGAATATGAAGCAGCCCTGTGTTACAAAATTGATTGCTCCAGCTCCAGCAATCTCTGCTACAGCAGCCTAGCTGCTTTGCTGACAAAACCAAAGAGGGAAATTATATACATCCTTTGCAATAAGAATTAATAGTGCCAGTGATGGGACAGGCACCTGAGAGAATGACCATCAGGAGGAAGAGATTTCGAGCCAAACATGAAATATAACAAGTCAAAATCAACCAGTCTTACACCTTGCTGTGGTGCAGGGAGAATTCGGGATCTGTGAGGCTGCCAAAGGATGAGATCCCTGAAGGCAAAACCCTGAAGATGAGGCAGTGGGGCTGGGAGCTGTGGTGGGATTGAGGGCGCAATGTGAGGAGCAGCCCTGCCTGCCCCGCTCATCCCACACTGCACAGCACTCACCCTTCTGCCACCTCCATGGGGGAAATACCCCTCCATCAAGGACACTGGAAATTTAACCTATTTGCACCAAACCCACAACTGCAAAAGCCACACCTGGGGCAGTGCCATTGCAGGGGTGCTGGCAGGGATTTTTCAGTTGGGAGCAAAACGTGGAGATTCTTCTTGGAGAAATAAAAAGGCAAGATGCTGAGTAGTGTCTGTTAGCTAAGGAACTATTTTTTTGCACCACCTCACTGTACCCAAGGGCTTGGGGGATTGGATATCACCCCCAACATAACTGGAACCGTGATTGGGAAAGAATTCATCATCAGTAAGGCTGACTAGCCTCTAGTTCTAGCTGTTAGTTTTTCCCCCATGTTTTTCTTAATTCCTAATTTTCTATTTTTTTTTTCTGTTTTGGGTACAGGGTGCAGCTTTTTGGGCAATGTGTAAGTAAGTCTGGCTGGCAGAATGATGTGAAAGTGTAGAAAAGGCTTCTGGAATTTTTTTGGTGTACTTTTGCTACATGTGTCCCTCTCCTTTCTTGTCTTGTAGGGGTGAATTTTGGTGAAAGGTGGTGCAGGGTACAAGCATATCTCAAGGCCCTCTGAACCTTGACCTTATGCCCCTCCACAGTGCAAATATTTATGGGGTAGTGCAGAAAACAAACTTGTAAAAATCCAAGGTTGTTTCTCTGCCTAGATGGCCAAATTGGGAAGATTCAAGGTTCATAAAGCAGCTTAAATCATGCAATTTTTTGAGAGAGGAGAAGGTGTGGGATGTCATCCCCCCTAGATTAAAATGTGAGTGTCTAGATTAGTTGGGATTATCCTGCATTTTAGAGGTGCTGTGTGAAACCTCCTCTATCTTTGTTCTCATGTTTTTGTCATGTTCAGTAAAAATTTCATTTATGTCAGATGTTTCACACTGCCAGACTGAGGCACTCACATTTCCTCTGCCACCCCGTGTACACCCCCATTTTTTGCCTCTCACCCCATAAATACATTAGTTCATTTGGAGTGAGCCGGGGGGATTTTGGTTCTGTGCCCAGCTGCACAGCCCCCAGTCCTGCCCATAGACCCTCACAGGGCTGCAGGCTGCATCCACAGCAGCAGCCAAGCAGTTGCAGCACTAAGAAGGGCAGCTGCCCCAAATCTCTCCTGCAGTTTGTATCTGTCGTCCTTGCTGTGAACGCCACAGGAAGAGTTCAATCCGTTTGCTGTATAAATAGGGTGGGTGAGCTATCCGTGGGAACTGTCTCCAAAAGCTCCTTTCCTTCAGACTGCTTTGTCCTTGAAAGACTGTGCAGAATTTCAGCAGAGACTTTTGTGCTTGGGATCAAGGGGAAAAAAAAAAAAATTGCTTCACAGCCTCACACAGTACTTCCTTTTGCTGCGCAGGGGCTGAGTGAGCTGCTGCAGCCTCCTTCTTTGCAGCATCCCTTGCTGCCTGGGTATGTAGTCCTGTGCCTGTGGCAACCTCCTAGCCAAAGCCTGAATGGGGATTGTTCTTTCTGGCAGAGTCCCCTATATCCTGTATGATGGCCTCAAGCCTATTTATGCCCAAATGTCCTGTCAAAAAATGAAAATAGGGATAAATTCAACACTTACAGTATCAAAATTAAAATTAGACTTACAGTGGCTTAAAAACAAGAAAAAGATCCAAGGGGTTTTGTGTTTGCATTTTTCAGCTTTATGGCATAGTCAGTGCTATGAAGTAAATTGTATTGCTCTGTTAGAGCTTGATATGAGATTGTACCAGCCTTTCTCAACATCTGAAAAAATCTGGTATTACAAACATATAAGAGACAACCCACTGTGAAGTCTGCCAGACATGAAAAATTTGGGAGAGCAAATTGTATAGTCCACCTGAGCATCTCATTCCAGCTCTGCAGGAGACAGGGCATGACACAGTGTTTTGTGTGAAACAACAGATTTTTCTGTGCAATGTTTTTGTAGGAAGATACTGTTTTCAGATGTGACCTCATCCGCAGAGTGCAAAGACAGATCTCAGCAAGATGGGTTCCAAACTTCCCGATGAAAAAAAGCAGCCTCTCAGTGAAAACCAACATTTCAAAAGGTGAGTGCAACCTGAGCACATTCCCTCATTATTCTGTCTTCTAGAGCAAGCAGAAAGCAAATAACACTAAATTGGGAAAAGCTGTTGACATCCTCGAGGGCAGAGAGGTACTGCAGAGAGGCCTCAACAAATGAGAGAGATGGGCAATCACCAATCATACGAAATTTAACAAGAGTGAGTCCCAGATTCTGCCTGGGATGGGGCAACCCTGGATGTACAGACAGACTGGGGAATGAGACAGTAGAGAGCAGAGCTGCAGAAAGGGACCTGGGGGTCCTGTTTGATGACAAGTTGAACATGAGTCAGCAGTGCCCTGGCAGCCAGGAGGGACAACCCTGTCCGGGGGGCATCAGGCACAGCATCGCCAGCCAGGCAAGGGAGGGGATTGTCCTGCCATGCTCTGCACTGGGGCAGCCTCACCTCGAGTGCTGGGGGCAGTTCTGGGTGCCACAATATAAAAAAGACATTAAGATGTCCAAAGGAGGTCCACAAGAATGGTGAAGGGTCTGGAGGGGAAACCATAGGAAGAGTGGCTGAGGTGACTTGGTTTGTTCAGAAGAAAAGAGAAGAGGGGACTGAGGGGAGACCTCATCGCAGTATACAACATTCTCATGAGGGGAAGAGGAGGGGCAGGTACTGGTTTCTTCATCTCATGACCAGTGACAAGACCTGAGGGAATGGTCTGGTTCTGATTTAGGGCAAATTTGGGAGGAAACCCTAGAAGGGGTCTCCTCTAACCAGCCAGCTTCAGCAGCCCCTCCCCTTAACCGGTTTGAGGGAAAAATCTCCTTAGAGAAAAGTGGAAAAAACCTTTATTTAAAGTATTCATAAGCACAGAAAAATAAACAATAATAAACAATAGAACCTCTTGTTCCTCTGAAGAGCCGGCAAAGCCAGAAAGTCCTTTTGTGGGTGTGGCTCAGTCAGCTTCAGTCTCTCCAGGGCTTGGCCTAGGTACTCAGGCCCGGTGTGCAGCTTGGGGGGCCCCCAGGTGATTGTCCCGATGTCCTGGACCCAAGAAGTATTGAACAGTCCCAGAAGGAAAAAAACACAACCCCAGTAAAGCTCTTCTTCTTTCATCCAACGAGGAAAATCAGCAAAAAAGCAAAGAAAAATTCCCTGTCTCTCTCCCTCTGCCAAAGCTGAGAGCTCTGAGAGAGCACTGAGAGTCTTATCTCTCTCTCCATCTGTCCTTGCTGCAGACAACAGAGTCTTGAGAAAAAGGAATTCTGGAGGAGTTTCTGCAAATGTACTGCACACTGATTCCCCCTGCTCTTGCTTTCGCTGTCCAGCCCCACCAGCACAGAACTCAACATCCAACATAAGCAGAACAAACGATTAGGGACACAAGCATCATAAAGTCGCCCTAGGACAGTCTGAAGCTGGTTCTTCACCCAGAGGGTGTTTGGGCACTGGAACAGGCCCCCCAGGGAATGATCACAGCACCAGCCTGACAGAGTTGAAGAAGCATTTGGACAGTGCTCTCAGACACAAGGTGTCACTCATGGGGTGACCTGTGCAGGGCCAGGCATTGGATTCAATAGTCCTGATGAGTCTCTTCCAACTCAGCATTTCCTATGATTCTATGAAAAAACTTCAGAGTACTTAGCATAATAAGGTTGTGAGGCAGACACTTTCATGTATAACATAGGCCTGACAAGAAGTACAGGCGCTTCCCAGACCTCTCAAATTTCACCAGGAAAACACCATTTCTTTCTGAGCTTTTATCAGCTTCCTTTTTCTTGTTCAGCTAAAATAAATGTGAGATAGGGTTGTTCCTTATATATTTGGTGCACCTACTTCTTAGCCAACTTTCATGTTATAACATAGGCCTGACAAGAAGTACAGGCACTTCCCAGACCGCTCAAATCTCACCAGGAAAACACCATTTCTTTCTGAGCTTTTGTCAGCTTCCTTTTTCTTGTTCAGCTAAAATAAATGTGAGATAGGGTTGTTCCTTATATATTTGGTGCACCTACTTCTTAGCCGAGTCAAACTACGAAAAAGTGCAGAAAAATGTGAATGTAATATAATGTTTCGGAAAGTTCATCAAAACCATTCATTGGTCAAAAATAGGATTAAGATGGTGTTACATTAGAGGGCTTGATTCAGTTATTTTATCATCATCTCACATAACTACAAAAAGTATGGGGGAGCAGAAATTAAATGCAAAAGGTATGGTGAAATTTGGATTTCTGTTTTAATGCTCTTGCTCCTGCCTCACCTGTTTTCATCCAACCAGAACAGTGGCCCAAGCTGTAGCCCTTCACCTGACACTCTAATTTTGTAGTTTTCAGACATCACCTATTCCCCTAAGGACCAAGATGGGACAGAAAGATGTTGCAGGCTTCACTTCTTCAGTGGGCAAGAAAGAACTGGATAGTCAGACGAACGAGGTAGGATGGGGACTTCTAGTGGGTCATTTGGCCAGGGACCCCAAACCATCTTGTAATACCTGCAGCTGATTCAGGGTGAAAATCTGGGCCAGTCGTTTATATTGCCTTGGTCTCACTACAGTCAGCAGAATTTTTCCAGGTGATTCAAAATGTCTTTCTGTTTCATGTGATTTTGGGCAGAGAAGGGGGCCGACCATGCATACAGTCACACACAAACATATTTACTGACAGCAGCATGTCAAAAGAAAACTTGTGAGACCAGGCAATATTCTACTTTTGCTAATTGCAAAAAAGGAATGTACGTACATTTTGTACCTTCCAAATGCTGTGATTTTCCTGACAATTAAAGATAATTGCAAAATAATGCCAAATAAGTTTTAAAGTATTTCAGGACTTACCTTGAGAACAACCTTCATCTTTCCAGTGTTGTTAAATGACACCTATTGTTAATGTAATGTTTCAGGCATGTTTTGAAAATCATGTCCTTGATAGGAAGCACAACTAAAATGGCTGTTCCTACAAAGACAATTAGAAATGTTTACATTTTTGTCCAAGTTGATTTCATAATTAAGCTTCACAAGGGAACTTTCTGTCACTTCGTCTGAACAGAAATGCACTGGTCCAAAGAATCAAGAATGTTGATTGAGAAGAGAATGGAAGAAAACTCCTATTCTTCACTGCATTTTTTTGTTCTTAATAATGTATATTTTAAAAATTTTTTTGACATATATTTGATTTCAATTTTTAGATTGCTGTGTTCCATGAATACAAATTTCTCAAGCATCAACATGTTCTGTGCTCGGAGGACATAAAAAATTTGCAGGCAAGTGGTCAAATTATAACTTATCCTGCTATTAATGATTTTGCAAATTCTGCAGCACACATATTTTGCACATTTTTACTTGTTGCCCAGAAACGTCCCGACACTCCTTTTTCTCAAGGGTTGGTTAACTTGAGCAAGAGCACTTTTCTGGGGAAGAATGCGGGTGGAAGACACACTGGCTGGCAATAAAACCAGAACTAACCTGTGGTAGGCAGGGTCCTCAGCCAGGTACACCACATTTGGTACACCAGGTGTTTTACATGCATAAGGAAAAATCCAGTTCCTCATTTATAAGATTTTCAGTTAAAATACAAGCACAAGAACACCAGACTAGAGTTGCTGCTATTGGTAAAAACAAGCAGGAGGATGTTTTTTCTTGTTCAGCTGGCTCTTCCACTAGTTTCTATGTATAACTGCAGTAAAGAATGGGTTGTAGGCTGAATTCATGAGCACACATATGTACATGCATTTCCTCCATCTTCTTGTTTGTAAAACAGACCCAAATAACTAGCATGGGAAGGATTGGATTTGGGTTTTTTATGAAAGGAATAAAACCGAATAGCATAATTAACATTAAGACTATCTGTAGTTAAGTATTGAGACATGGAAAACTTACATTGAGACTTGTGTTTTGTCTCCCATCTCACTAATCCTGTGACTGCCTTGTGTCTCATTCTGTCCACCCTCACCCACTGCTCACCCTTTTTATTCACAGATGTGTTTGCAGCATTCATTGAGAAGACTGGATGAAAGGAAAAAGAAACTTATAAAGGTATGAAAATGGTCTTGTGAAGAAAGAAATAGGTATGACATGTGATGAAAGAGTGTGAGGGTCAACCATAAAATTATTAAAAATAGATTGTAAGTTTGGACTTGCCCTGAAACAATGAAGATCATGTCAGGGCAGGTCTGTGATGTGCAGCTCTGTCCAGACAATGGCACAGCAAAGATTTTGCTGGCTGTCACCGGCATGACAAAACTCCCCCATCACTGCTGTCTCTGAGTGCCAGGATGTCTTGAGAACAGACTTTTGGATGAGTCACAGCAGATTCAAGTTTGTGGCTTACTGAGTTTTTGAGGGTTCTTCTAATGCTGATCAAGGTGCATCCCAAATTATTTGGTTCCAAGGCATGCAGTTATCCACAAAGAGATGTACACAGTCCACCTTTCTTTCACAAATATCATCTGGTTACTGACCAGTTTTCATCTGTACATTTTCCTAATCTCCTATTTCATGGACACAACCATGACTTCCTGACAATAGGCTTTCTTCTTGCGTTCTACCATAAGAACAAAAACAAGCATGAGGGTAGCTGGCACCTTGGTTTCTCCCTCCAGTGGAAGGTGCATTGGGTTTCTAAACAGACAGCTGGGACTTAAATTAGCCTTCTAGAGATAAAATCTTTCATATTCCTTCAACCATCATAAGATTTTGAAAAAAGTGCACTGCTAAACCAAATAGACTGTTTTGACTTACAAATTAATTTTCCTGCCTCCCCCCCCTCCCCTTGACTGGCTGATTGTTTCTTTTTCTGCAGTAGGAATAGTTGATCTTTTTCCTGACAAAACAGTTAAATGCAAGCAGTTGTCACAACAAAATCTGCAGCAAAGTTTTGAAAGGGTGCATATGTCAGTGATTTCATGCAAAGCTACAGAAAAGCAACTCTTTTAAATGGGAAAGGCCTCCATCTTGATTTATGAGTCAGCAGAGTAATGAGATCACAGTATATTTCAGGTGGTAAGGGACTGGGGGTGGGTCGTGTCTGTGGTCTGATCTCCCACACCAAGCTCAGAGAATGGTGTTCAAAGCTGCATCCAGCTGGGCTGTAAAAACCACAAGGTCAGAGCCTTTCCATGCTCCTGGCCACTCTGTGGCCTTACCAGAGTTCATTGACATCCATCAGGTACCATGGGGAATGTGGTATCCAGACATGGTCTAACAAGTGCCAAGTGAAGGGAGAGAACCCTTTCCCTCGACCTACAGGCTGTGCTTCTGTGCACAGGGGTGGGAGGTGCTGCTCTCCATCTCTGCCAGGGCACCCTGGGGGCTCACACTCAGCTCCTGTCCCACCAACCACCAGGCCCTTCCTGCACTTCCCAACTCCTGAGAATGATTTTCTGCTCAGGATGTGCTGCATCCCACAAGTAACTGAGCCCCATGCAGTGTTTACGGTGATGGAAGAGCCAGGAGCTTGGCTGGTGTGTGGCATCTCGTCCAAGTCCATGACTGCACAGGCAATTGTCCCCCTGCCACCATCCCCTCAGCGCTAGCTCACACAAGCATGGCTAAGCAGGGCTGCAGGTGACTCTGCAGCACCACTGATCCCCAGTGAGCTGCCTGTCACACCAGTCTGACACGTCACACAGGCACTGCAGAGCATTAGTTCCTGCTGATAATGAATAAAATGCCTTCCCAGTGGTCACAAGCAGCTTGCCTCTGTAGATCTGCTGGGTCTGATAGGAGTCATAGCCACCCTAAAAGTATTTATCTCAGCACGGACACCAGCTTCAGCTTCTATCTTCTATCCTGCTACCTATTTTTACCAAACAGATAGGAATTTTATTTCTGTAAGATTTTCCTTCACTGCTGATACTGGCCGCAGTTTCTGGGACTAGAAAGACTGTCAAACACACAGTGTGATCATATAATCCTCACTTCTGATAAATGTTTGATGGATAGAAAGTGCTGGTTTGTAGCTTTTTAGTAGTGTCTTTACATTGAAAATTTAAGCAACAGTAGTTTTAATATTAAAACTTTTCCCTTAATAAGTTATATTTGTTTTTGTTGGTTTCTAGGAAAAAAACAGAATATTGGAAGGAAGAGAATTAATCATACAACAGGAAAAATCTTAAAGGTATGTCATCTTATTGCATGTAAGAGTACGTGCTCTTTCTGTTTTTAAACCATCACCATTCTAGAATATTTTTTACAAGACCATCAAATAGAGATGCAATAGAGTCAAATCTAACACAGGTAAGAGTGTGGAGAGTAGGCCTGCCATTAGTCTCCAGGCTACAAAAGTAATGCAACACTGAGAGGTTTTGGGTTAGAAGATTTTTAGACCATAGTCTGCAAACCAGCAAAAGTGTTTTTAAAACAACTAACCTTGTATTATTGGGAACATAAATCATCCAGAAAGTTACTGTAATATAAAACTAATACCAGGAGGGCAGATTTCCTGTAGATTTCTATCAGAGCCGATTTGGGAGAGCAGAATATAATATCTGCAAGGGCAGCACTAGTGCTGATCTCATGATAATAAGCTCTGACTTGACTTTTATTGCACACCAGACCAATGGCCTAATACTAAGATTGTTTACTTTTCCTTTGAACTTTTAAGGACATAAAGATAAGAATAAACAACTTGTACAAGCAGCTCAAGCACTCTAAACTTATTGAGTCGTAAGTATTAGCAATGCCCTCTATTCTGCATTTCTTATTTATAGTATCTAGAATGTTTCCACATCTGCCATACGTGAAGCACATGCTATTGATTGCATCTAAGAAGAACCTCATATTTATGTAGAATAGCTTCTTTTTCTGTCACATAATCACCCAACCACAGAAATGTAAATTGTTTTTAGATTTGGAGGGTCCCATCTCATTTGTCAGCTGATTCCAGGATCTTTTACTCAGTAGACCAAAGTTGTAGGGCGTACCCCGGATATTAATTTCAATTCTCTTTCCTAATAACCTGTAAGAGGTTCATGGCATTACTTTGCAGAATAAGAAGGAAAAGAAGCAGCTTGAACAGCAGCAGCAACGCCTGCAGTTACATGCTTATTTTCAGAGAAAGTGTTCTCTCTTCATGGCCAGAGTTCAAGTGACACTTAAACCATGCTCCCCCTTCACCTCACTGTTAGGCTGTAGTTTTGTCTAAGTAACAAGATTACACAGGATCTTTGAATTTCAAAACACCACAACTAAGTACAGAGCCCAGCACTGGGCTTCTCACTCTTATTCTCCTGTTTCCCAACTGCACTGCAATGCAGAAATCCTCCAACTCCAGAAAAAACGAGGGGTTAAGTATTCCTTCTCGCAATCACTCCCAAATTAAGCTCCAAGTACAATGTGCCAGCAGGAACTATGAGCCCAGTTTAAAAGATCCTCTTTCTGTTCTCTGAAGTGGTTTGAGATTCAATTTTGTGCTCTGTGTTCCGCAGAGAAGAGCTGTGCAACGACATTATGTATGCACTGCATTAACTGTAAGAACAGAAGCTGAATTATAATACAAACTTTAAAACAACAAGAATTTTGGAGTAAATCTATTGCTTGCAATAGTACAACTATCCCCACACCTGAGGGGCACTACAGATCTATTTTGATTACTGTGGTGCTTTCACCAGGCAACGTCATCAGAGAAGACAATACCAGGTCTTACCTTGCCACCATGGTAGCACATTTGATGGGAGAAACCCAGTAATACTAATACTTTCCTGCAATAAAACAACCTAAATCTTGTTAGCTCTATGCTGTTGATATGTTCTCTTACCTCTGTGTGGCAACTTCAGGATCGCTTAGTTTTGCCTGTTATCCAAGACTGGATGTTCCCATTAATTCAGTGGCTCCATGCAGTAATTCCTATGAAAGTGCACCAAGTAAAAAGGGTCCCCAATTTAAGTGCTTATAAACACATGAGAAGGTACACTATCCCACCACAAGAAGTTTGATGCTCTGTCTAGATGGCTTGATAACACACAGAAGAGGGATGTATAGCATAGAAATGCTGAAATGATCGTGATGGAAATCATTCTCTCTCTTTCTGCTAACAGAAAAAACTCAAAGGAATTGCAGATTCCGATAGAAGCCTTGGGAGCAGGAAGCAGGTAAAGGGAGGGGAAGATGAAAAAGAATGCACAAGATAAAAGGCATGTGCTTTGGTGGAAGAGGGCATTTGAGCAGCCTGGCAGTAAAAGCTGGCAAGAAAAGTCCTGATCTTGTTAAGACAGTCAAGTGAAATTGGTGCTTGGCCACAAAATTCAGTTTGTGCCTCTCCTCATCCTTGCTGTTGCTCCTGAAGTCTGACTGCATTCTGGGAGTCCTTATTGTTTCTCCAGTGCCTGCGGGGCTGCTGGAGACAGATGCTTTTTGAAAGGTGTCCCCAGACGCCATGCTCTTGAGGTCCTTGCTCCTGCCTAGTCAAAGCAAGGAGAGGTTCAAAACGAAGCACAGCAACATTTACTTTTAGAAAGAAGAAACCAAAACCTGTTCAGCCTAGTAAGGTCAGATTTAAGATTCAGGGAACTGGGAGAGAGGGAGAAATTCAGTATTTCTTACAAAGTTCCCAAAGGAACTTCTTGGCTTTGCCATCAATCTAGCCTTTACCCTTTATGCTGCTGCTGTGAGATACTTTTTAATGAAATTGCCTTTGTAATGGGAAGCAGTAAGAAACTCTTCTCCACAACCAAGGCATCTGTTAGGTTGCAGCTCCTCCTCATGCTGTAGCTTTATCGTTGCTGTTAACGAGCACTTGCAGTAAGCTGAGTTAACTGCAATCTCTGTTGGTATTTCTTTTTCTCCATAGCCAAGAAAGAGAGCAGGTCTCCAACTGCCCCAGCTCTCCCACCCAGAAGAGAGCCACGGTGAAACGGGTAAAAGAGAACTGCATTGCTCTCCTTACACCTGCACTTACAGGGCACACTCAATCTCTCTTTGTTTCAAGCTGGAAACCTTGTTTCATCAGGCTCATTTTTCAGTTTTTCAGCCCCAGTTGTTCCTTGTATCACTCAGTTCCTGTGTCTCAGGCTCTCCACTTCTTCTCGCTCAGTTTTATTAGTGTGCAAACCCTTATAAACTATGCAGTGTTTGTTGTCCTAAAAGTCAGAAAACTGACTTTCAACATGATTCATGTCTTTTTTCTCTCTTTCTAGACCCAGAAATCCAGCTACCTAAAAAAATTCCGCTTCTCTCTTGGGTAGGTAGAATGTTGTCATTGCACGCACGTTTGGTTAGTTACACCTGGAGCACCATGGAGATAAGATTATTCTGACTAGTGCTGGGACATCTGGGAGAAACAGCGTAAGCAAAAAAGAGAAATGTGCAAACTTAGTGGATCAGCAGGGTGAAGTAATCTGGGTGCAAACACTGTCCTGGCCCTAGGGTACATTTCCTTATGAATCTGCTCACCTGTCACCTCTGAGAAAGCAGCAATTATGTGCATGCTGGCAAATGTCTCCTTCCATCCTCCTGGAGAAGACAGGGAGGAAGGCTGAAAGTTTAGCACCTCTTTTTCTCCTCCTGGATGCTCCATTGTCAGCCCTTCATCAAACCACATCTTTGCTATACTCCCCTCACCAGCTGGGTCTTGAGGGGTTGGTGGTGGACTTTCACCTGCCTGGACCAAAGTAATGTGGACTCACTGAGCCTCAGGACAAGTGATGCCATTTCTCTATTTCACTAGTTTTGGCTGAAGGTTTGAGGAAAAGAAAATATTTATGAGTGAATTCTTCATTTAGTCATTTTGTGGTGAGGGAACAGCTGTTTATGAAGTTATTTATGGATTTTTTGGTGAAGGCTGATGATGTGAGAGTCACCATTTTCTTGGTCCCTTTCCACTAGCACTGGCAGGAGTCTCTCCCAAGACGTGTTGTCCTTTCTGCAATAGTCTTGTAGTGCCTTTATAAAAGGAAAGCAACCTTCAGTTTGCTTCTATATGGAAGGAAGCTGTGAGAATGGTCTTGCAGACAGTTGTCCAGAAAATGGATCAATTGGGTTTTTTTGTTTGCTGAGGAGAGAGAAACATTTTTTTCACTGTTGCACAGCCAAGCACAATTAGCAAGTGCTTATGGCTTTTTTTTAATTTCTGAAGCTTCATTTCCATTTAAATGTGAGCATTTTCACATCAGGAAGATGTTCCTGCCAACGTCAGCCTTCACCTGTGGGAATAGTATTCCAAAAGGAGCATATAAAAGCACTGCAGGGATTGTCAGAACAGAAAAATGGAGAAGGGATGTGGACCAAGAGCACTGACAGGACTAACAATGACCTCAGGCAAATTTCTTCCATTCAGGCTTCAGTTGTACACCTGTAAAGTGATGATAGTATTTATTTTTTTTCTGCTCTGGTGTGTTTACACCACAAAACCTTTGGTGGCAAGAGCCATAGTTAAGTGTTAAACTCTTGCCAAGGATGGACTCAATATTGCCAGCAACAGGAAGGAAGGGTTCTGCTTTGACCAGGGCAAAAAATTGTAAGACTATATGCTCTGATACTTTTTAATATTAATAGAGCTTTTTTACAGTGTCTGTAGTTTTTGTTGTTGGGGGTTTTTTGGGTTTTTGGTTTTTTGGTGTGCATTTTTCCTTCTCTCTGTTGCAGGAACTCTGTGTGGCTGTATTTCAGGTACTTACTGTACTGTGTCTGCTTGTGCTTAACACTTCTCTTGGTTTATAAACACCTACGTGATCCTACCTGGGCATACCAGCTGGATGTACCGGACAGTATCTGCCATCTGCCATGGACACACTAACTCTAGAATATTTTGAAGACTCCAGGCTGGATTTCTGCAGCCTTGCCGTGTTGCTTCTGGGAAGACCAGCACTTTAAAACAAAACATCCATAAAGGCTAAAAGAACATAATAATATCTGTCTTTTCTGTGAGAAATTAATTAGCTCCTCAGATGAAGAAACTTAGCAAGAGGGAGCATGCTCAAGAGCATTTTGTTGTTTGCTGTAAGAGGTGGGTCTGAGATGCAAAAATTGCTTCAACATCCACATTCTGATCTATTCCCCAAATCCCTGAATGTCCTGTCCCCATCACCATAGGTGTGAGCGTAGGAAATCTGTAATTAAATCTAAATAGGATCTTCTGTTAATGCAAATGGAAATGACCCCATTATTGGCAGGGCAGTGATAGCTCACAGGAGCTGCAACTTCGTCTTAAAAAATGCCTGGTGGCCAACTCAGACCCGGTCAGCTCTGTAGATCTGCATGTCAGTCAGCCACCTTGCTGCTTAATGACAGCAGTCCTGCAAATGGCCTCTCTTGTGCACACCCACAGCGAGCCCCCCGTGAAGAATATGGGATTTCCCCTTTTGGTCACACCATGGGGATTACCTGCAGGCTGTGTCAACCCAGGTTTACACTGGAGGAACCTGTCATGCACAGACCACTGGTGTGACAGGGTGTAGATTTCAAACATCCTGCATAGACAGAGATCATCAATATGTCTTCTGTGTGCTTTACTGAGCAGTCAAGTGTTCCTCACTCACCTCAGCATACAAAAGACCTCACTGGTCCCACAGAGCAGCTCTTTGTGGATGCCTGAGAAGGCTTCAGTGCAACCTGCCTTCTGGGCTTGGCTGTCCTGAGAGCCCTCCCTGTCCTCATTTTCTACCTTCCAGAAGGACATTGTGCTCCCTGTGTCCTGAATAATTTTTGGAAGTAGACTCTCTGTGATCATGATGGAAAACACGCTACCTCACAATGTCATACCCAAGTGTTAAAGGACACCCAGATTACTTGCCCCAGTTGCAAATTTCTGTGCCTCATCTCTGAAAGGAGACCAGGATGGTTTCTATGCAGAGTTCATGTCTACTTCTGAGCTTGAAAAATGTATCTCTGTGCTTCGCCAAGTATAATCTGTCATCTACATTTCTAAGTCTTGCAGACAGCATGTTTTTTTCTGGGTCTTCCAAATTCACTGCCCATTGGCCCTGACTGGTTTTTGCTGAGTAAATAATGCAGCAATGAATTAGAGCTGTTGAAAAGCAAAATAACCCAGAAAATTGTTTAAACTTCCTTCTCATGTTATCTTCTGCTCTGGATATTTTTGCTCTTTTTCAAAGACTAGGAAGAGCATGAAAACCTCTTTCTAATGACACAGCATCTCACAAGGCTGTCTTGTCATATGCCCCATTGCTTTTCATGGCAAAGGAAAGGCAATGCATGAATGCATCACCTGATGGAGAACGGAGCCTAAACAATCAAAGCTGGGAAAGCAAACCCACGTGAAACATCTATGATTGAGCAAAAGTGTGCTGAGATCAAAGCACTGTAGCAAAAGGTCCTGTTTCTATGTAGAAAATGGGGTTTTAAAATTAGAAAAAGAAAATTCACTAAAATTATGAAAAGGAGATACAGTTGAAGGACGCCTTCCTTACAAGACAGAACATTTGTAGGTATTCATAGGAAAAAGCCTTGGCATATTATAAAAAACTGTGAAAGCCTGCAAAAGTATCATCTAACTGATGTGAGATGCTACATGGTACAGCTCCAGCTGCTGCCTGCTTTCCTGCATCCAGCTCAGGGCATGCTTCTAACACTGGCACTCCACATCCAACTCCCCACACTGCTTGTGAGGCCGGGCTTAGGTAGCCTGGGCTAAAATTTGGAAGTGTGCCCCAAGATGAACATCTCTGCTTACTGCTCTGTTTCCATTTTTAAAAAAAATTTAAAAAAATCAAATCTTAAGCCATCTCGTTATCCCTTGTAATTGCCATAACTTACAGATTGTGATCCTTGTGACAGGAGCCTTTTTAGCAGAAAAAAGTGTGGTGGGGAATGATTTTAGACATTGTTCAGCTCTTTGAGTGCAAATTTTTGTGGGCATTTTGACCACAGAGTTTAAAACACAGGATAAAGCAGTGTGCTACTTGATGTTGGCACACAAGAAAAAAAACCTGATTGGACAGCCCAGTTTACAGCCATCCCTGGTGGAGTGGGTGGGCAGCTGCCGTAGGGAGGGCATGTGAGGGCATCAGGAGGTGTTATGGAGGGACCAGTATCTGCTGCATAAAGCCAAAGCAATTTCTCTGTTTTGTCAGCTGACAGCTCCTC
The DNA here is from genome assembly GCA_013390045.1 of Picathartes gymnocephalus. NCBI lineage: Eukaryota > Metazoa > Chordata > Aves > Passeriformes > Picathartidae > Picathartes > Picathartes gymnocephalus. The sequence continues at coordinate 152,218 of WEKY01027089.1, read as the reverse complement.
TTCCTCCCCCAGCACTCTGGGCAGGAGGAAGGGCATTTTCAGCCCCCTGGTGATGTGCAAGAGGGAGCCTTGCAGGGAGCTGCATGGAAGTGATGGCAAAGGTGCTGCTGGGAGCAGCCTGCAGTAAAACCCCAGCATCCAGCCATGGATGCATTACCAAACACATACTGTGCAAGACTTAAAAAAGAAGGCAATATCACTCTTTATCTATTTGCTTCCTTTGCATATCCTAAATTTTGCTTTTTTAGTTGCTACTCAGTTTATATGCCCCTGGCATATTCTGTTCAGTGAAATATGATTGTGGAATTGTGATGTTGGGTGTGCTACAGATTTCTGCCTGTGGTTTTTCCTAGTTGGGTTTATCTGACCAGTACCCTCTCTGGATTTTTGGGTGAACTCTTTCTGGTATAAGCCTTCTTCCATGATGTCAGGAGCAGCTTTTCTTTGAGACCTCTGAAGCATCATCTGGGTGTCCAGAATCCTCTGGGGGTTTGGCGTCACTGATGTTTTTATTTCCATTCTAAGGTTTTGTCTCCTCTCCACTTCTTCCCCACTTAAGTGGAGAAAAGATGGTTACTGAAATCTGACTGCAGTATCTTGAGGAACTATGTGGTCATTTTGGTTCAGACTGACTTGCCTGAGAAATCCTTCAAAATTTCTGTAGCTGTTTCTCTCTGAACCAGGAAAAGCTATTTAAGGGGTGTGGGGGTTTATGACTTTGAAACACAATAGTGTTGAATACTCACAGTCCCTCCTGCAAGCACCTGGAGGAGGTGAAGAAAAAGTACAGCTATAACTGGGCACATTGCAAAACAGGGCAAGATTCCCTGCATGCAAAAGTATGTCTGACCATTTACACTCTCTGGGAGACCCTTCCTTCACTGTTACCGACTCTGGCTCTGAGGCAGCTTGCTGTTGCTCTAGACTGGTTTAAAAATCTTCCAATGCATTGAAATTCATCACCTTAGGCAAGTAAATGCGTAGCTTATATGCTTGCATAACCTGTTCCCCAGCACAACTCTGCCTTACCAAATAATAGCCTTGCTATTCTGCATCCCACAAAGGACTGAGTGACGTGGATGCAAAAAGTTTAGGTGGATTCACATCTGAAAGCCTGAATAAGTCGCTGGAAGAGAAATGTCTTGAAGGTGACTAAATAGGCAAACTGCCACAGGTTCAGGAAATCCTCTGAGCAGAAAATAGGCAAAAGTGGGTATAGCACTCAGGGAATATGCCATATGTATCTTTTCTTAATTTTCCCTGGTGCCTGTGGACACCATTCTTGTACATTCTTCATATTAGACATATTTATCAAGCTGGTCCTAACAAAATTAAATACATTTCCCTTTGACACCAAAATATTCAAGTCCCAGAGAAAAAATAAATAGAAATATATGTGTGGGATGGGGAGCAATAGGATAAATCAAGAAAAGGTAAAGTGGTTTGGGTCTGCCTAGCCTCACTGGCCTGAAAGGGAGGAATAGGATCTACTGTGGCTTTATGTAACAAGGACAGACACAAGGGATGGAGCGCCAAACAGGAGTGTAAAAGTCATCCTCTGGAAGAGAAAATACATCCTTAGAATCAGCAAAGGTCCAGAGCAGGGCCTGCAGCCACTGCAATGATGCAGCAGTAGGACACTGTGCCCGGCCTTACGGGAAGGTGCTGTGTCAGCCCCAAGAGGGGTTTGGGAAGCTCTTTCCTGACCTCTGAGGGGGGCTCACACACACTGCCAGGGGTACCTGTGTAAGCAGTGGTAGTCTCGCCACAGCTCCTTTTTCTCCATCTTGGAGCATTAGTGATGGCAGACAAGCCGAAGTGTCCCTCAGGACAGCAGGTTAGTCAGCAAATGAGCCTGCCGACAGGTCCTCCGCTGGTAATGTGGCATTTCCATTTATGCCGGTGTGTCTAAGCAGATATGCTGATGGCCTCTGGTTCAGACACTCACATCTGTTCTCTGTAGCGGTACCTGTACACCAATCCTCCCTGGGAGAATGGGCGGCGCTGATTTATTGGGTCTGGTACGGATACAGTCCTTGTGCTGGTGGGCAGCCTCAGCTATCGCCAGAGGGAAGAAAGGATGCGTCCAAAGAGGAACAGGAAGCGCGTTGGTCCTTGATCGCAGCGGGGGACAGGTCCAGGCATTTGCAGGCATTATCGGAGTTACCGGCTAGAGGCTATAAGAGTTAACGCCAAAGATTTACATATCAAAGGGCTTTCTGAATAAGTACCAGAACAGGCAATTCGCTCTTGAGTGTTTTGGGTCCTTTTTTTTTTTTTTTTTCCCCAGAGATCAGAAGGAGTAATAGTTTAATCTCTTTAAAGAAGCTTTTATAAGGTAAAAATCTAGCTCTGAGGTGAGGTTCGTAACATATCCATAGACGGACAACCTCAAGCAAGCAGGAAACATGTAGGTTCAGACAAAGAATAAAATTAAATAGTTAAATAATAAAATAATTTCTGTCAATTTCATGGAAAATAGTGCCCAATGTCTTCTGAAATATTTTATATATCCAGCGTGCATTAATGTATTGGTTAAAAGTCAGAGAATTATACTTTAAAGTCTGAGCCACACCATCTGGTTGTCTCCCTGCTCAGTGCCCTAAGCATATGGCCAGAGAGAGCATATTTCCTTTTCCCTTCTCTCCTGTCTCCTTTTTTATTCTGCCTAGCCTCATTACCTCAGATTTCCTTACACTGAATTCATATGCATAAACCATTCATTTGCCTTCTCTCTTAATATAGCTGCATGATTCTGAACATCATTTAGGCTGGACTGGCAACTCCACATTTTGCCTTGTCATAAAAATTATTCATATTAATGCCTATTCATTCTCCTAAATCTTGATATATGGGGAAGCAAATTGGTTCTGAGGATGTTCTTTGTGTCACATTAGTGCCTCTTTCTTGTCACCAAAGACTGTTTTCATGCCAATTCACTCTTTGGTTTTCAAACTCCCATGTTCAGAGAAATTGTCGTGATAAGGTAAAGCTGTTATCTGCTGATAAAAATGGCTTTGAGTGTTTATGTGCTATAGATTTTTTTAACTAGATATCTCCTCACTTGAGTGAAACTACTTGAATAACACCCTTTTCCTGCTAAATAAGTTGAAAAACACTCTGAAGAGCATATTTTTTGCTAAAACTCCGTTAGTTATGTTGGCCTTCAGGTGTGGATCCCTATTGGGCATATTTCTCTGTCTCATGTATAGGTATTAACTTTAGCAAGAAGAAGATATGGCTTCACCCATTCTTGCCTCTAGGCAGTCTGACTGCAGTGGTGTTTTTCTGTCTGTGGAAAACACCTCAAACTGCAAAGAAATGAACGTCCAGCTTTCTGATTTTTGTGATGATCGTAGTGAAGAAAATATTGCCAGCATTGTGTAGCATGTACTTCTATTGAACCTCTTCCCTGAACTTGTCTTGCTCTGCAAATACCTCACCAGATTTGGTTAACATTTCCACCGCCCATCTAGGTTTGTGTCCAAACCTTGAGGCATCACAGCCTCAAGGTATTTTTCCAATGCAGGTCTGCTGGGCATTGCTCGTGGCTGTTTGCACAGGCACTGCAGAATTAATGCCCACAGAGACATATCAGAGCAGGGCTACTCCCAGATTATTGTGTTTCTGTGGAAAGCAGTTGAGTTGCAAGGAGACAGCCAGGTCCTACATAACCATCTCTCCAGCAGAAACTGAACATTCTCTGTCCTCTTTCAATATATGATTCCTGAGGGAAACAAAAAGGACTTTCTTTGTATAAGCTCATTGTAGCCCGTAGTAGAGTGATTTGTCCAAAATAAGGGATGGAATTAAGATAATTGTTTTTTGCTTCAAGGGAGTTGCTGTGGTGGTATCTCAGTTTTAGTGCTAACCAACACAGCCCACAAAAATCAACAGGGTGAGGAGAAAGAGACGTGCCAATGTCCTTAACAGAACTTCTTAATAAAAGGATGTTTAACCTTGATCGACTCATCCAGAAGCAGCAAGGTTTCATAAAATAACAAACACATCAATATATGGTAGAGACTTGATGTTTTCATTTGAGTTCCACTGGTGACACAATCCTGCAGTAGCGATTTGGAAGAGAAATGAACCACCCCAGCTTGGAAAGAAACTGCAGTGCAACCGCTCAGTAGGAGCACTATGGAGACAGCCTACCACTTTCAGGGATGAGAGCAATTTTGCTGCCTTTCACCTGCAGAGTAGGGAAAGCTGAATACTACTGGGAAACCATGGACACTAGTACATAATACATGTGGAGTGTTTTGCACACAGTATGGAACAGAATGACTAACATACCAGCCAGAATATTTTATCTCCCTGGTATGGGAAATGCTGTGTTAAATACAACTATTACAATTGATTATTTGAAGGAAAGATGGTGTTTAGGTCAGGGCTTTGGCTTGACACTTTGGGGTATGTAGAGATTTTTCCTAGCTCTACCCAGGGCCATGGGGGAAGCATTGAGTGTTTGCCAGATTCAGTTTCATATCGATAAAATTCAGATCCTAATTGTTTGTTCTGCTCTATCTTTTGAAGTGGGCAGGATTTTCAAAGTCCAATAGGCACAGATCCACAAAAGAATCACAGTGTATTTGAGGAGTGCCCAACATGACTGCACCCCAGCAGAGGGTTGTGTGTCTGTAGAGAAGGGGAGTGACCTCTATAGGTCACTTCACTCCACCAGCTGCCCAGGGATGGCATAATGCTTGCTGGGAGCTATCCTCACTCTCTGAGCATCCCACCGAGCAACTGAGGTTCCAACAAAAGACCAAAGCCATGAAAAACACAGCAGATGTGAAATGCCTTCACTTTAGTCAATTTAGTAAACTGCTTCTCCTTCAGTGGCCCTGATAAATATCTTTCTTTTTATGTTGAAAAATTATTAACTGTGTTGTGAGTTGCCATGGATGCGGCACTTGGTTTATTGCAGACTGTGCCTCTTACTGTGCTGGACCTCATTCTCAGCACTCTCCTGGGCTTATAAATATTGAGTAAATTGGCCCACTTTTTTCTTGGAAGTCACAGGCAAAATCACCACTAATTTGAAGGTGTAGGCTCAGGCCTATTATTATGTTACTTTTTTTACAACATCAATCACCTCTGCTCTGGCAGCCCCCTGATTCTGCCTAGCAAGTCAGGCTTCCACTCAGGTACAAATAAATCTGAAAAACAATACAAGGAAATACCAAACCTTTCCTTCTATAAGCCAGCACAGGAGGCTCTTTGTCCCTGGGAATGTTTTTGCTTGGGACTCCAAGGCGAGTGTTCTCATGAGTACACAAAAAACTGTAGAAACTAGAGAAACTGCCTCTGCATTGCAGCAAGGTATTTGAAGAAATCAAAGTGATCTGCATATAGTATGTTGTTTAGCTGCAGTAGTTTTCCAGCCGGCCACAGTGTCAGGGACTAAGTGGATGGTGCTGACAGATAAACATTTGAGAATTGCTTGGACTGACTATAACTGCAATTACTGTAATGAGATGAAATTTGTCTTTGGCCTTCTCAGGAGTTATTTCCAAAAAAATGGATAGTGATAGGGTCTAAATCTTCAAAGCCAGTTGGCAATATTGCTAAAAAAATACTATGGAAATTTCCTTGTACTCAGTTGTTTGTTCTTCCTCCACTCTAAACCATTATATTTCTTTTCAGAGGAAGGAATACTGCAGAGGCACAGACATCAATATAAATAATTTTTTCTCTATAGTTAAATATTTAGCATTTCTTCAGTGATTATAAAAAAACCCAAAACCCAACAACAAACAAACAAGATACTTAACATTTAAGGGCCACTCCTGAATTTGAATTTTCTGACCTCTGATGCAAACCATCCTATTTTAACCTTCCTCTGTATCCACCTGTTCAATTCAACCCATGCAGGAACATCTTGGATTGCCATGGAGCAGAGAGTCTCACCAGAGCCAGACCTATTCTGCAAGAAGCTCTACATTCACTGAGCCTGGGGCAGTTTTCATGCAGGCTTGCTCCTTTGTATTTTGTAAGGTGGTTTGTGGTACTTGCAGTAGTAAAAACTTCCCAATAGATTTCCTTGTTTTTCTCAAAATTTTTGAAGCTGTCTACAGTTGGTGACCCCCATCCTGTTTAAGTGACTTGCATGCAAAATGAGAAGCCTAAAGCAGAGAACAAGGATAGTGTAATGACTTGTCCAAAGCTGCTTTAAATAGTGTTATTTTAATAGCTATCCGTTATTATTAATAGCTATTCTATGCTGACAGCTTTCACTTGTTTTAAACAAAGAGAAGAGAACATGGAACTTCAATTCTCCTCTCTTAAGACTTGTTACATCCCCCTCACTTACCCCAGTGTTGGTAGCCCTGATTCAGGACAGCATAAATAAGGAGATAATTAGATCCATAGCTACCTTCCCTGAATGGACAAAAAACCCACTTCATAACTGCGCTGGTCAGAAGGGTTTGCCAGGTTGATTAAACTGGTTTCCCTTTCCTCCCTTCTACTCATTTTACATTCTCAGCCCAGAGGGTGCCTGTGTGTCCCAAGGCTCAGCCCCAGTCTCAGCAGCCACAAAGAAATAACCACGGATGAGTCAAAAGCTGGCTGAGAGGACTTGAGATAAGGATACAGCGTATGCAGGGCCAGCACACGATTCTCAAAGGACCTATAGAGGTTAGGGTATAGATTTGTCTTTCCTCTGCAGCCACCCAGGCTGTGGCCTGGCTTCATAATATTGCACTGCTAAAATCATTGCTGTCCTGATATTGGGATATTTATGTTTCGTATAAGTGCCAACAAGTACCTACGCCCTGTCCCATCCTGTGCCCTGCAGAGGGTCTCAGTTCCAGCAGGATGCTCTTCACAAGAGTCAGGGTGGGAGTACTGGACTCATGGCTTCATGCAATTAGAGACTTAACCCTCCAGATCCTCCTAACTCTTTTTTTTCCCCAAACACAATGCCCTTGTAAAGGCATGTTTCCAACTGGAAACCAGTTCTCTGGGACAGAGAGAAACAGAGGGACTAGTACTTGGGTCTGCTCCTTGCTTCTTGGCCTGCTCAAGCAAAAATAAATCATCTTGCAAACTAAGACCTTTTTATCCTGTACTGACTGAAGTTTTTCAATAGTTGTAGAAAATCAGGGCAAAGGGGAAGCAAATTCTGGAAGAGAACAGCAACAACACACAAAGGACATTCTTAATATTAGTGGACTGTACTGGATGCGAGGTGAATGGAAATAATGTAGGGCAAGTGCCACTTGATGAAAAATGGTATGGGCTTGACTTTAAATAAGATTTCATAAATCCAGACTTTGAGAAGAGAGAGAAGAGTAGGAGAATGAATCATCCCAAGCAATTTCAGGGTAGTTTACATAGTCTGACACTTTATGTCAAGCCACCCAACTCTCCTATTTTTAGCACAACTGGAGATGGGTCCAAAGTGTGAGGATTAGAGGTAATACTTCCCAGCATTTGCAGATTTTGGGATAGAGATTTTTGGAACAACTGTCAGCAAAGATTTGTAGAGATCGGAAGAAAAAATTTTTTCCAAGTTTTGGATTGCATTGTGCTTCAAACTTTGGCTCAGGAATGTTTTGGCAAATCGAAACCAGAAGTATCTGAATTGTGAGAACAACAAAGGAAACAAAGGCTTCAACCTTGTGAAAGGTTTGCTGTTATTCAGTAAAATGCTTTACCATGATTGAAGCTAGCATATGTATTTCAGGGTAAAGAAGCTATTAGCAGTACACGTTATTCTTACTTCATAATTAAGCTATACAACAGCTACAGTTAGTTACACTGAGATTTTGGAAGAATGGAGTAATTGTAATAAGTAATATCAGTTTTTTAGACACAACTTGATTTTAGTTCTTTAAAGGTTTGGTTGCTCAAATTCCTATCACTTTTTCTTACATTTACTTGTAGTTGGAGGGGGATTTCAAATGTATCAAGCAATATTGATTCCTCCATCAGTAAGCAAATATCATGGCTTATAACTCTGACAGTTATATCTACGTGGTGAAAATATTTTGCCTGTAAAAATGAGAAATCCGTATGCAAAGATTTATTCAGGGAGAAATGAGTTTTGCTTCTTTTTCAGACTGTACATGAGCTTGTTTTTCCATGGTTTGTTTGGTGTTTTGTATTGCTCTGATGGATGATTTTTGACAACGTAAAATAAAGGCTGGTGTTCCTGACATTAAGGAAATTTTTGTCAGCCAAAGATTCTGCCTGGTGGCGTTTTCTGTTCCACTTGCTGTGCCAAGGTGGCACAGCATAAGCACCATCCCCTGCAAGGTGCTCACCCTTTCAAACTTTTCCCAAGCACCCATATTTATATTAGCCATGAAAAACCAGGCTGTTCTTGCACCCGCTGCAGGGAGCAGGGCAAGCACAGGGCAGCAGCTGCTTCTGGAGTCCATGAGCTCAGATGATTGGCTTTCCTCTCCATGTTACACTAGAAAAGATGACATTATGGGGCAATATATACTTGTGGTATTTCTTGAGAAAACAATCAAAAAAGTGATTGTTTTCTCTAAGGCTTTCATTCAAATAATTTTGCAGTCATTCCAAGTAAAACCAAAGCCACTTTAATCTTAACTTGATTAGATTATTTCACTTCAATGAAACTATACCCTTACCAACCATGTGTCAGAGCTGCTTATGTTCATGCCCACAAAGTGAATAATAAGTTCAAATTAATTGAAGCTAATGCATTACAAGTTAAACAAACGTGTGTGTGAAATAAGAAAGAAAAACAAAAGTGGAGTAAAGCTACTTTAAATTCCAGTTTCTGGTTTTGTCTGGAAGTCACAGGATCTTATATATTCATGTGTCTTAAATAGCACAGACTTATTTTCCACAGTATTTTGGCTTTGGATGGTTAATACAGGGGCGGGATTATTTTGTTTTGAGGAGAGGAATCTATTTTTTGGCATGCTGTGAGGCACAGGAGATTTTAGCAAGAATTTGCCAGTTAAGAACGTATAGACATGAGCCTTTCTAGCACACAGAGGAAAGGTAGATGAAAGAAACATCTTCTTTACTGCATTATTCATCCATTTTTAGATAGTTGAGTTTCCACTGAACAGGCAATACTGGGTTCATACTGGGTGCTGTACAGCATGTAAAAAAAAATCAAATGTTTTAAGAATTTTTAATTTTTTTTTTTTAAATAAACTACTTCCAGGGCAGTTTTCAGCAGTACACTGTGACTCTCACATGCTTTTCTGCCAAGCTGCTTTCCATCTGGGTGGCCCCTGAGATTCATGAGGAGAAGGCATAAGTAGAAGGAGCTGCTTCCTTCTCTGACACCAGGCACAGGCCCTTTTTTAGCCTAGGCTACAGGCACCAGAAACACCATTGTCCACCTCTAGTACCTCCTCCCTTGACATGCCACACTGTCCAAGTTCTTGCTCACCTTGGTGCCTCACTTTGATTAGTCCCATTCAAAACTGAATGAGCTGTGCTGAGGATACATTTCCCTGGGGACATCTCCTACAAGGCAGCATAGAAAAATTTGTGCTGCAATTGATTCCCTGCTTTTTTACACTGCCCCAAGTCTACCCCAGCAGACTTCTCACAGAGAAGCAGTAGCTAACCTGAGTTTCATACTGTAAAATTCTCCCCTTTGGTAAGTGACAGCACAGCCCTCATATTCTTACAGACACTTCAACTGGTAGAGAACTCTAGAACCAAAACAATAATTGTGCCTTAGAGATACAAGGGTATCACATGGGGCCCAGAGGAGTTGTATGGTCTTTGTCAAGTGGTAAATGGTACCCATGTGGACAGTGCTGCCTGCTCTGAAGGACACATCTGCTCCACCTGACCTGGAGGCCAGCATCTATTTGCTGAAGCAATTGCAGTTAGCAAGACAGCTTAAACAGGAGGAGACCACATAGCCTGATAATAACAGTTATTACTGTAATTACTACTAGTTGTTCTCCAGCTGAGCAATGAGAACTGAACTGATTTCTGTCCTTCAGCATCTGTTATGAGAGTTTTAGTACCTCTGACAGCAAGAATCTATTCTTTATCTGTATTTACCAGTCAAAACATATTGAGAGTGTCAATATTTAAAGCCAGACTTGTAAAACAACTATGATATGTCCAAATCTAAAGTATAAGTATTTTATGGAGTGCTTGCAATCTGAATTCCTGAAACTGAATCTGCTGGCTTCTTTGGCTGCCCCACAAGATGACTCTACTACAAGCATAAGGCTTGGCCAATAAAAAGCAGCAGGGCATATTCCTTGTCACTATATATAGGAAAGCCCATGCACTAGCAATCCTGTGGCTTGGGCTTGGCATGCCAAAATAAGTCAGGATAATACAAGGTTATGGTTCCCTCAGCAACTATATTTCAGTCGCAGTACATGTATACAATAAGACATAAAAGTTACCATGGCATACTGTGATACAAAATGCTGTGCATGTCCAAGGGCCTTTGAGTTATGATTTTTGCAGGAGTTAATTTGGTGCTGTTAGTGGAGTGATTCTTTTAAAGATGCAGTCAAGATAACATTTTACGTTTAATTTCCTCATTGCTGTTCTCTCTGGCCTTGTCAGCTGTAAGAAAAAATCAATGGTGCATAAATCTCTGCTCATTTAACTAGGTACTAATGTTGGAAGATGCACAGTAGGAAGGGCACAGACATGACTGTATCTACTTCAACCTTCTTGAGGCTTAACGAAACAATCTGCTGTCTTAAGGATTTGTTTCCTTTCCAGATGTTTAACCATAACCAGTAGAAGGGAACCCATAGAGAATTATGTCTCAATATAGAGGCAAGTTACTTATTCACCAGATCTAATCATGGTCTTTTTCTTTTGTTGTTTGACCATAACACTGGTTCACCTTCAAACACTTTCCCTCCAGAGCTCTTCACTCTCTAGCTAGATATTTTCCATACACTAATACAGAAATACTCTTCAGGTACTGTTATTCATGATATGGCTTAACAAAGTGTTCCCTCTAGGGGTTTCTCTTGGAAAAAAATAACTAACAATAAAGCAAGAGGAAAGTAATATAACAAGTGTTATAGTCCCACATTTGGGATGCCACAGACTAGTTTTTCACCAAATGGCAAAACTCTTCTTATTATTCCCTCCCTTCTTCCTACTAGACTGTGAATCCAATAGTACGTAGAATCAGGAAAATCAAGCATTATTTGTGAGAATGTGTAGCAATAGCCTTAGAAGTCTTTCTTAATTTAGCCCTTCCAATTAGTTACTTTATAGATGACAGATGTACCCGCAGTAGTGACCCAGACATGAGCACAATTCTTAAAAAAGCAAGTTTCATTAGCAGAGACACAACAGATGTGCTGTGAAATTTAGATGTTGAGAAGCAACTGGGATTTGTTGGTAAAGCTCATGTTTCCAAGTGATAGAAGACGATAGCAAACCTCCTATCTCTACGGCACAATCCTTCATCTGTCGCTAACCGTGATGCCTGGTGTTTTACATATTGCATTTCATGCACTGAGTCAAACAGCAGTGGGTATGAGTTACTCACAGTACTCCCAATTCTAGGCAACCAGTAGCTGAAACATAGAGATTCCATAAACCTAAAGATGGAAGCCTATTTCTTCGTGGACTTCACCTGGCAGAAAATACCGTGGCCTAGTTAAACAGCTGCAGCTACATTTTCACATGTGATTATAAAGAAGCATGAGGTTTTGTTTCCAAAAGGAACAAGTTCACACAGATCTATTGGGAGCTGCAAGGACTTGATGTCTTTGGAAAGTAGGTCATTACTATGTTTGTGCCTAATTTGAGGTAGCCAAATCTCCAGCACTACCCTGTTTGCCACAGAATATAATGTGCTGCAGAAAGGTGCCATATTTGAGAATACAGACTGAGTATCCAGCCTTATTGTGCTTTCCACTGAATACTGATAAACACTGAACTTTTATTTTTCTGTGAATCTATTTATGCATTCCTCTTACAGAAGTGCCTAAGCATTGCTGTATCTTTATTTGGGGAGATAATCTTTACTCTGTTTCTGGCTCTATCACAGCCACAGAGAAGGGCAACATTTGTTTTTGTAATGAGAATTTTATGACTTCTTTGCTCTCCTCTGTGCCTTTCCTAGCAAATCATATCCTTGTTATATGAGGTGGCAGGCCACAGGTGATGTAGCACTTTCTCCATGGGTTCACCCTCACCTCTCCTTCTCAGAAGCACTGTTCCTCTGCCACCACATCCCTCCTCTGTCAACCCCTGTCTGCTCAGCTTCCTATTAAGCAGCAAAATCAAGGCAGTGATTTATGTGAAGGACAGAAAGTCCAGAAAGAACTATCCATGCAGTGGTACAGAAATTCTGAACCAGAGCCTCCAACTGAACAGGGGAGAAGGGAAAGGAAGACTGAGAGTATTTAGCTGCGTGGCCGTACCCACCCGTGTGTGAGACGAAGAAGTGCACCCTCCTTAACTCTCCACTTGCTGAATGTCTGCACTGGAGCCAGAGAACAAAGTGGACTTCTGGCAGCTCTGATGGCCTTTCATCCACCCCAGGTAAGCAGGAATTCCTTCAGTGTGCTGGGTCGGTCACTTCAAACGGCTCCATCCTATGTTACAGAAGGACTACATTGAACATTATAACAAAATACGGGCTTTTCTCAAGACAGGGGAGGTACTTTCCCTGTCATGGGGAAAGCACGATCAGCAGTGTGAAGAAGCTGCTCCCCTACCCACAGTCTTCAGTGAAAGCCCAGGTGAGGCATTCAGTAGTCTGTGGGGTTAAGAGGCTGTGAATTATCTGCATCCAGACAGATGAGCTCTGCAATCCAGCCTCACTAATACCGCCAACAGCAGGTGCCTGAACCCAATCAGAGAGTTTGTGCACCTCATTTGCTCATGAGCAATGATGGAAGAGAGGCTGGGAGGCGGCAGACTGAAGAGTTCACCTTTGCCATCAAGGTCTAATGATGGAATGGCTGCTTGTGTTTGCTCTAAACTCCCGCAGCTGCTATACCGACTGGTAGAACTCTGTGTATTTGCACTATTTTGGGCTGGGAAATTGTTTAGGAACAAATAAATCCAATGCCCTGTGGGATTTCATATAGTGGTGTTTTTCCACAGTAAATTATATTTTCCTCAGTGGAATCTGAGCCAAGATAAAAATGGCTAGCACCAACTTCATTTATCACTGAATATGTGGCCAAAAGCTAAAAGTAGCCAACCAACACAAGTTACAATACTGTAACATGCAAAATTGCCTATTTCATGCAGGTTACTTGGCAGGAAATATTCCCTCTGGGTCCCTGGAGACATGTAAAACTACTGGATGAGCACAAGGCAGTGTCAAATGAAGGATGGGGACCCACAGAACAAACCCACAACCTGAGCAAAAAGACAATTTACCGGTAGTTTCCCCAAGCTGTCAGGGCACAACCACATAAAAGAGGAAGATGCTTGCTGAAAATCCTGGCATAATGTCAAATGCTCCCCGCTGTGTGACACTTTTCCCACTTGCCTATCCATCCATCCATCACTCTATCTCCAGACACGTTCCATGTCAAATTTCTATTTTGCTTGCAATTCACCCCTTCACCCCTCAGTGACCAGCCACCAGTGGCACTGACCTAAATGGGACCAACAGGTGTATTATAGAAGCAGCTGATTTCAGAGAACCAAAGCAAATATTCACCCTGGAATGCAGAAGCCTTTTGGAAAGGTATGTTGAAATGGGACTGCAAACACTGTGGGTGTCTCCATACTGTAGCCAGTCACTTGTCCAGAGCCTGCAGCAGGCAGAGGGCTGGCTGTCCTGAGGCTAGTTAGGTGAAAGACAGTAGAGTGATCTCTGCTTCACAGTGTGGCTGATAGAGCTGTGGGTACAAACCTTCAAGTCAGAGACACGGTTTCTGTCAGCCTTTCAACACATAAGAGGAAAAGGGTTCAAGGACGTAGGAGACAAAACCAGTGAAAGTAACATAATATTCGAGAGCTCACCGCGGCTCGAAGAAAACAGAGAGAGCTGTTTGCTGTCATCCCTCATTAAAATGCAAAGCAATGTCTTTGTGCACTCTGTAAACATGACTATTTCTTCTCTTCTGCTCATGATCTTCAAACAGATATAAAACTCAGGTATATCAGCTTCCAGAGGGAATAAAATCAATACAAAGAATTTTTTCCAAGAAACATCAAAAATTATATCTTCAGTATACATCTTTATGTAGTGGGAGTTGGGATGCAAAAAGGAGAGGAATTTAGCTCAAGCACTTATCCTGCCCATTTTGGAAAATTCCAAAAAAATTGCCTGAGTACTCTGCAAAGGAGCCCTAATAGGATTCCACATCATATTTATTCACCAGTAAACATGCAGCAGCAGAGTCTGTAGTGACTTTTCCTGCTGTTTTAATCTTTCCTGAAAAGTTTGTTGTTCTTCAGCTAAGAAATACTCCAGCAGAAAATGTTCCTCCAGGTACACTGCTCACTCTTACCACTCCACCTTCAGCAAGTCTAACCTGTAGTTTGCAATGGGCGATGAACACCCCTGTCACTGCAGGTTTAGTACAACACCCCTCTTGATCTGCTTATCTGACAATGCCCCATGCAGGGACAAGGGGTCTTCATTTCCTTTAGTCCCACACCTTTTCTCATCCTCTGCTCTGGGTGGTACCTTGCTGTGCTTTGATTACCTTATTTGTGTTTTCCTCCTGGTTTGCAGCAGTTTTAATGAGAATGTCCTTTGTAAACTCTGAGAGCCATGGATATTCCTCCCGCTCCTAGAAAGACAGTTGAAAGATTGAGTTCACTTTGGAAAATGTAGTGTCGCCTTCTACTTTCAGCATCAGTGACACCATTTAGGAATAGAGAGCATGACATGTATCCAACCAAGTGGAAGTGGGATGGAGCAAAAATGAGAAATTAATGTAACACATATGGCTTTATTTTCCCTGCAAATCATGTTCAATTTAGGCCATACTGATTTATTCTAAAAGCACATTTAACTCCAGTTTGGTTCTATATAACAGAACAGATGGGGGAAATCCACAAAGCTGTACTTTCCTGCATAAATAAAAATGATTGCATTCATATCCTGATTTCTTTTTCTCCTGCCTGTCCATCCTTGGGTATTTGACTTTTATACTTAAAATAAAATAAATTCACAAATAATTTATGGTCTGAATTTATGTGGTGTTATTGGGGGAAGAGGGATGAGTTTTAAAATTAGCAGGTAGCCATTGCTGTGCAAGAGAAACTTTGTGATTCTGCTCTCCCCTCTTCTTCCTCTTGTCCTGTATTTGTACACAAATATCATTGTTTGTATAGGACCTACATTGTTTTGAGTTCTGCTTGTGAAGAATGCATGGATCGGTGCAGAGAGAGGGATTGTGTGTATTCCCACAGCTGTGCTGGCACAAGTGGAGATGCTGGTTCATCCATATGGGAGCTACCAAAACAAAGGCAAACAAGGCTGTATTGTTTCAGTTCCAGTGAGGAAAACAAGAGAGAATGTTTTCTTTTCCACTTGTGAAGCAGGAGAAAAACAGTATGATCACACTTTTGTAATATCCAGTAGGAGAAATCAGCATCTTAAGGAATTTCTAGGAAAAAAAAAAATCTCACCTTGAAAAATTAAGACCAGTCCAAATACCCTAAGGCTTCCTGTTGCTTTTATTCCTGTTTGCCAGGCTTGCTTCCCAGGCCCACAGCCTCCAGCCAAAGCAGGGGCTGACAGCAATTGCCTCTGCTGCACTGGTCAGAGCTGAGGATGGATTGCCAGCCTGGCAGAGGAAACGCTCTGAGCCAGCAGTCCACTCTGACTCTTTCCAGCAAATAATTTTACAGCCCTGGAAATTACTCTGGACTGGCAAATGACATTATTTTTATGGGCCATTGCCTCATTGCAGCACTTTGCTCCATCCACTTTAGCACAATATGTCCTTTTATGCACTATTTTACCACCCTGTTACCTCAGCTCCTTACAGAAGCATCCTGCCATAACGCTATCTCCTGCCACACAGGCAATATGACTTGAGAGCACTGTGCATTAGCTCAGCAATACTCACCAGGGCTCGGGAGGCCAAAGACCATCATTGCCCAAGGCAGGCACTGTTCATGGGCTTCTGCAAGGGCTTTGCCTCCTCCATGTACATTTACACCCCTGCCCAGTAAATATCAGCACTACATTTTTGGTTAAAGTCTTGCACCACCTCTGGTGGTCCCCACACATTCTCCTTCCACTCAGGACAAAATTCATTCAGTTGGACTGGAAATTCTCACAATAGAAATGTGAGAGGGAGGATAGCTGGATTTGGTACAGCTGGCACTGCTTTTGTCACCTGTCGGGTACAGGGAGATGAACTGGAACTTAGTCTTCTCTTCAGGGGGAGAAATCTGAAAACCAAAAGAACCTTTCTTAATTTGCTTCTCTTCTTTATTGAGACCTAAGTTCTTGAGAGCATGAACAATATCATATAGCTGAAAAATGCCTAGCTCAGCAGTGACCCCACTTTTGGGGGCAACAGTGGACTAAGAAACCTTACCTCACATACGTTTTATACATAACTAGCCCTGTCACATACTTTAAAAATTCAATTCAGATATATTTAGACCCATTTGAAAGCTTGTCACTGAGAAAACAGGAACTCAGAGAAGAGGACAATAGCTTTCTAGAATAGAGGGTCTACCTTTGCAAATTTCAGAAGGTGTAAAAATTAAACCATTTCACTCCTGCTCTGGCCATAGGCCAAAGACTGTAGGACAGGAACCCCCATTGGTGGCTGTTCATTAGCCATGCTTCCAGAGCTATGCCAGGCCTTATCCTCCTGAAAAAAAAATGCATAGATATAGCTGGTAACTCTTTCCAAAAGTCCATAAGCAAATTAGAAGTCCAAAAGTCCATTTTTTAGGAGCCCATGAGTCCTTTTTCCAGAAGTTCATTTATTAATCCCACAGAATCAACACTTCAGGGGTGTAAAGGTGAAAGAGCATGTTGGAGGCCTTTTTGAACTGGAAGGATTAATACCACTGAAGCCAATAAAAATTCCATCGGCTCTATTCTTAGTCTAACCATGGGCCAGAGTTCAGGAGGTGA
Organism: Picathartes gymnocephalus; assembly: GCA_013390045.1. Taxonomy (NCBI): domain Eukaryota; kingdom Metazoa; phylum Chordata; class Aves; order Passeriformes; family Picathartidae; genus Picathartes; species Picathartes gymnocephalus. Next base: position 135,195 of record WEKY01027089.1, on the reverse strand, counting down.
GAGCTCACTTCTGTACATTAATTGATCACATACTATAATGAGCCTTCTAAGTATTCAGAGGTCTTTCTGCATTTTTTTAACTTGGTATTGTCAGACCTGGCCCTGCTGGCTTTTACCTCCATCTGCTTCCTCAGCATGACTTGATCTCAATTTCAATCTACTTCTCTTTGTTATCTCTCTTACCCTCTTTGTCTTTCCCTTTCACTGTTCTCCTCATAATTATCCATCTTCACCTGCTCTCCCCACACTAATTCCACAAACAGCATGACCTGGCCTGTTCTTGGCCCCCTTGGGCTGCCTCCCTTGCTGCCTGGCCATCTCAAGGCATGTCTTGCTGCCAGCTTCACAGAGGGCCACAAGAGGATGGTTTCTATGCACACAAAAATGTCACTTTAGTGCATAAGCTGCAGGTTTCAGACAAATACAGGAGTTGGTAAGTATATCCTGGCTACAAACAGGTTTTAAAAAATGATCTGACAGGAAAAGTTAAAACAAGGTGGGCATTCTAGCTAGTGGCTCTTTTGAGAAAAGCAAAGTTAGATTCTAGCGTGGCAGATTCTGCTGTGCAACATGGTGGCACTGACATCACCAGGACAAGCCACAGAGAAACAAATGCCATAAAGCATTTCATTCTGCTGTAAAACTGCTCATAGATCAGATTTTTATATACATTAAAAAAAAACTTACCATTTTTTGTACAGCTGTGAAATGCACATATTTTTCATAAAAGAAAGGTCGGTAAAGTAGAACTAATAATGATTTTTTTGTTGTTGTTAATTTCCACTACTGTTTTTCCTTTTGGGTTTCTGGCCTGTAAGATACCTATTACAAACAGCTGTGTTTCTGGCCCAAATTCCAGCCCCAGCAACTTCTCCCTTTTTCAACATGATATGGAAGTGGATTGCCCTGGAGCTGCTCACCTTGGTCCATGGATAAGACCAGAGAATATTCTAGGATTCTGCACAAAACATGGAGCCCTGACATATTTCTTACCTGTCCCACTCTGTCTTACACAGGAAATCAGCACCATGGTTTGCCCTAATTCACCCCTGGCTTGAGTAGCTGAGCAGGAAGATGTACAGGAAGTACTCAAGGCTAAGAGAACAAAAGAAATATGGCTGTAAAAGCCATACTTTCAAACTATCAGAAACAGAAGTCTGGTCACCAAATGCTTTGCCTTGTGTAGCCTGCATACTCTGGTGTGCAACTGTCCCTGGGTTGTGTTTTTGCACATGTTTATAGACAGGTGGGCCCTGTTCACAGAAAACAAACTTACTTTGCTATCCCTAGAGTTCCATTTTGATACTCTACCCTGGAAAATTATGTGGCTACTTGCACTCCTCTGGGGCACATGTAGCCCAGTGGAGGAGGGAGGACTTTACACCCTTATTCCCATCAGCTGTGACTTTTAGGTTTGTCTCAGAGCTAGGTAAGGAATTTTTGCAGGGAAAACCATACTTTCTAAGAGGCTGATACTCAGAACATGTACAGCTAAAGGCTAGAAAGACTGAAGTTCATTACTAGTTAGGTAAGGATTTGGGGTTTGGGAGTTGTTCGGGGTGTTTTAACTCTTTTTTTTATGCTCTTGGAAAAACTAATGTGTGCAAACAATAAGGAAAGTACAGAGACAAATTCAGTATTCAAAGTCTTCTATTTGTGAAGGTCTTTTATATGGAATTTGAAATATTAAATATATTTATTAGTTGAAGAACTGAAATCAAAAAAACGTGTATACATACCAGTCTTGAGTACCAAGGGAATTGTCCTGTGGTTTTCTGTCCCTTGTGTATTCCATTTGCACCATTCATATTTGTTCACAAACTTCCTTAGCCATTAGAAATGGAAATTGTTAGGTATCCAAGACTCTCTTTCCTGTCAAACATCTGCATGTTTGATGCAGGCTTTGTTCATCTTCAAAGCTAAAGTCAACTGTGTTTAATATCTGAATTTGCCTCTGAAGCAGCAGCAACAGCAACTGACAGTAATAAAACCCTACAGGAAATAAACTCGGAGTAGAGCATATGTAAGCCAGGTCTTGGGCAGATCTATCTTAAAAGCCAGGATAAAAGGCAAAGCCAAGAGGACGTTGCATCAGCAGGTCAAAGCGTGGTTGCCAATTGCTTGTTGGAATTAAAGGATCTTAGAGAGCTGTTCTATTCATCCCCCTCACACAGTCACACAGAGACTGCTAGGCTTTAAGTCAGCCAAGGGTCTTATACTTCTAGCTATTTTGGTGCATTCTGAAATTGTTTCTATTCTTAATACTCTGTAGTCATTAAATTGCAACCAGCTGTGTCCTGTCACTGACTTTTTTTGCTAACAGTTTTTAAAATGTAGTGCTTGCAGTTCATAGATGTTTAGTTATCTGAGAGCTGAATGACAAAACAGCATATAACAGAGCAGAGGCCAACCCATGATCTTGTCTTGTAGTATTTTGCAGCCGATATGAAATGCAGTCAAAATGTAGAAGGGTCTGGACACTGAGGAAAACTGATCATGAAAGAGGTTTAAGGCATAAAGGAAATTAAAGCACAAACTGGCTTTGCTTAAGTGAACAGGAGTGATATTTTGACATGTCATTTAACATTTCCCATATGGCTTCAAGTAGAGTTTATTTGAAACCTTAGAAAACTTTTTCCTTGGATGCAAAATGTCCCTTTACAACAAAGGAGAAATTAAAAAAAAACCTGCACCATAAACCATTTGGCCATTAAAGCCATTTTAATTAAACAATTGAACAGGCCTGTGTGTCTCCCAGGTGGGAAAGTCTGGGATGCTGCCTTTAAACAGCAGCTGCTGGCAGAGGCATGTTTGCTGCAGGGAAGAGGTGAGATTAACCCCCCTGCTCAGACCTATCCCTGGGCTACAGGGTATAGTTCTGACCACATGAATCTTCTTTCTGGTGAGTGGTACGCGACCACATGAAGATAAAGATTTTTAAAAATAGTATCTGATGCTGAGGCTGTCAAAGTATTGGTGCACAGAGTTCGGGCTGCTATGCAGGAATATGATTTTCTAACAGTGGGGAGCTCTGTGCTTTTTGAAGGTATGGGTCAGAAAGGGTATGGTACGCTCAACAATCAAAATCAAACTGCTGTCTTTGAAAGCCAGGAGCCAAAACATGTGAAGATCCTAAAGTCTGACTTTTTCCTTTCTTCTTCTAGACCAAGTTTCCACCCAAAGTCCAGGCTGCAGAAAAGTGTTATTTGCTGTGTGTCACTATATGTCTCCCTGGGAGGTAGAAACTGTGGTGGGAGCTGTGCAAAACCCAGATATGGGCAGGCACCTATCAGAAATAACCGAGAGTAGAAAGGAAAAAAAATATATTAAAAAAAGGGGGAGCGGGGGAGCAAAACAAAACAAATTTAAAAACACAAGGAATTGGGGTACTTCTGCAAATAAGTAACCAAAAAAGAAGAATTTCGTACAAAGAGAAATTTGCAATGAGTAAACAAGTAGGTTGCCCTTCTTCCCAAGTGACCTGCATCTGCCTTGCAGGGGAGTTGTAGCCTTAATTAGCCCTTGAAAAGCACCCAGCTTTGGTGAGGAGAGGTGCTCCCAAAGGGCAGGGGAATGTGAAGAGAGGCCTTTTGCTGTAGGCTTGCCATGATCCATCAGCGCTGTTCAAGGGCGCTGTGGGCTGGCCTTTCAAAGGTCTTTCCTTTCCACCGCTGTGTGCTTGAAGTCAGGGGTTTCTGTTCAAGGAACAAAAGCAGACCTAAATCCACCATAGACAAAAACCCAAGACGAGGGGGAGTGGTTTCCACCACTTTGCAAAGAAAATTGATTTTTTTGAAGTATAGAGTGCAGAAGGCTCAATGGACTGCTGCTACTTTGCCATAAAATACTGCTCCTATGTGGCTTTTGACAGACGTTAATGTTTGCCTCCTGTCAGAGGCAGGTTGACATGCTCAGGGCTCTTTCACAGTGGTCATTTCTGCAGCACTTTTTGGAATCCAAGTTGATTTGATTGCCCAGCACTGCTGAATAACACCTGGAAAACAACACTTTAGTTTTCTCCTCTTTTTTTGAGTTCTTTTGTGCAAAAAGATATAACTCACTGAAGAGCTGGGAATGTTCTGAATCCCAGTGGGGTAGCAAGCAGAACAGATAATTTCTTCTTTTACAAATTGTCTAATTTTCAAGCAACTGCTGCTGCCAAGCACTTCAGCAAATAGACCGAGGCAGTTTGGCTTAGAAAAAAAAGAGAAACAGTGACTAAGATCCCCTGCATTCCTTCTTTTCAGCAGAAAAAACAAATGAGCATACTTCTTCAGAAAACAGAAGCTGAGGGAGGAGAAGCAGTGGTTGGGTGCTTTTTTGTTTGGTTTCATTTAAAGATTTTTAAATGTGGATGGGACTGCAGTCAAAGTGATGATAGTTTCTTCAAGGGGCGTAATAGCCCATGTTATAAACACACACTTTTAGCAGGAAGAAAGAACTGAAAAATCACAAGATCCTCAAACAAGCTGAATTGTAAGGGGAAAAAAAAATACACACATGCACTTCTAACCATGAAGCATCAGTTCACACAGGTTCTAATCAGTGGGTCAAACAGCAGCAATAAAACAACTGTATTGTGTGATAAATCAACTTGGCCATGACCGAGTCCTTTCCAGTGTCAGAGGCTTCCCTAACGTTGATATTCACCTAGTTATTTTCTTTTGTGAGTCATGACTTGGCATGCTTTCCTTCTCACTCCTCCACATGGGCAGCAGCAGGAGAAGCATGTCCCTGGCTGGCCAAGCACGGGGTGGGCTCCGTGCCAGCGGCAAGTGTGGCTCCCTGGCCAGGCTGTGGTCAGAGGACTTCTGCCAGAGGGAATTTTATCAGCAGTTGAGGCTCAGTTGTCTGGCCCCAAAGGGCTAATGTGTCTCTCCCTTCTTTGCAGGCATAGCCCAAGCTCCCTTGCTTAGAGTGGGGTACTGAAGCTACTACACCAGTGTCAGACTGTTTACAGGGCATCCCTAATGGGACTTCAGTGAGCCTTGCTCTGAATTAATTCATTGGTGGAACTGATGCCTCTTCCCTTGAAATATTATTAGCCCATTGCAGGACACGATTCTGAACAGCATCCTCTCTAAGAGGGATGGAAGTGCTTTCCTCTGCACCAGTATATTCAGAGTTGTGGAGGATGTGGACTGCTTTCGTAATAATTTTGTTTTTATGAATGGGTTTCAGGACTTGTTCTATACATTGTATTGACTCATGTTTGAGTGCCAAAGGATAGATTTCTGCTTCAGAACAGGGGAGTAAGAGAACAAGTGACTGAAACCCCATCAGCTTCTGAGAGCTTGCTATTGGCAGTCACCACGCATGGTGTGTCCAGGCTGAGTACTGCCTGTTAAGGTGGGAACAGAGGTTTGGAAATTAGGAGAACTTTGCAGGGGAGCAAAAAAGGGGAGGTACAGCCCCAGTCCAGTTATCATGTGGACGTCAGGCTGATTTGCGAGGCATGAATCCACGGCATCTTGACAATGTTCCAAGGTTACAGCTTTGCACTTTATACTTGACTCCTGGTATTCACACTTTCCTTATCCCTCTTAGCTCAGTAAAGTTGCAGTGGCACAGAGTAATACTTGAAAGAGTAGCAGGAGACAAGGTGCTAATGCCAGAGCTTTAAAGCCAGGAGTTTTGACAGAGGGGAGTGGCAAGTTACAGGACCCGCACCCCCAAAACATACAAGGCTGTTCTTGCTTGAATGTACTAATATAAGGATTAGTGATGGGCAGAAATAGTTGATGTTCTTCCCCCACACCCACCAATTCCCCAAATCTGCTCCTGCCCTTCCTGGTGCCACAGCAGGAGGAGATGCAAGGGCTTTGGTGGCCGGGGACTGTGCAGGTGGGAATTTGGTGCGCCATGCAGAGCTGTGTGTAGCACGGAGGAAAGGGGCACAAGATTAGTATCAAAGACACCTTTGCATCACTGGGTGATTTTGTGCTTTGTATTCAGATCCAGCTGACTGAGACTTGCTAACTTTGGGAAAGCTGTGTATATCAGCCATGGCTGCTTCTGTTGATACTGCTCACCGGTTGGCACAGTCCTTGCGAGCAGCTGGGCTCCTTTAGACCCAGGACAGACAACAAGAAGCAGAAGGTACTGAAAGCAAATGTGGGACTCCACCAATAGAAGAAGTTGCAATGGTTTTCTTGGGATATTTAGAGGAATGACACCTAAAGAGGAGATTTTATGCGATGTCTAATTCTGTAAGGATAACATCAAAGGAAGACAAAATATTTCTTCTGGGGATGCTTCTTATAAATCCAGAGTAATCAAGTGTTGGGGGCAAGATACAGCCCATGGGTGAATGGGTCTGAGTCACTGATGGCAGTTCCTGTGTCCCTACAAGACAGAATAATGTAACTGAGAGCCAGAGGAAGCTGAGCAGTGGGGACAGACAGCAAAGGCCTCTGGAATTTATTACTACTTAGTTTACTGCAAAAAAAAATTGCAGACTTGCACAAATGCAAATAGAAGGCAGGCAGCTCAGCATAAGCTATGGAAAGCAGGCAGGGTATTAAATATGAGATAAGAAATGTTGATAATTTATTATTATGGCTTTAAGAGAAATATACAACTTTTATGATGTGATTTTAATTAGAAAGACAAGAGAGAAAAGTAATTTAAAAATATTACTCAGAGATTTGTACTAGGAATCACTGAACTCCACCTACAAAGCCAGCATGGGGCTGCTAAGGATGTTTGTGTAGGTATTGATGAAATATTTGGAGAGAACAAGCTAACCTGAAAGTGCTGGCCCACTCCCACTACCCTTTGGGATCAGACACTTAGTCACCTGAGGATGATCTCCATTGTCCTGTGCAGTGGTTATGTACACCAGGTGAAATGAGATGTAATATCCCCTCTGGTGTGGAAAGTGCAGGTCATATCACTGAACACCTGGCAGGATTTACAGCCTGCCCACATTTCCTGGTGCAGAGAAATAGCTGAAGCCCTGTATCATCTGCCTATATCCCAACAGCTGAGAACCTAAAGCAGCCATAGGAATTTCTGAGACATCACTTTCTAGCCAGCTTCTTCCTTTGGTGTGGTCCCTGCATTGTTCATCTTCCTCCAATGGATCCTCTGTGTCAGGAGCAGTACAAAGAGCAGCTTTACATCTCCTGAACTGTTCAGGTATTAAGGCTCTCGTCCCCCCAAGGAGAAATGCTGTGTTCTGCTAAGGCTCCCACATCCCCCAGCACAGCTTTGATGCACTCATTGAGTCTCTGAAATCTGTCTCATTATGTGGCATGGATATTCACCACCAGAGAGTTTCAGGGCTGAGAAGTAAATGACTTTTCTGATGGTTTTATATACCCTCCACAGCTTGTGAAAAACCAGAGACATCTGCAGAATAGTTTTTTTGCTACACCTTTCTTTTCAGCCTTCCCATCTGTGGTGCCTTTACTGGGCAGAAGATCTGAGCATCTTGGACAAGAACCTACTTGATCAGTCCTTTGTGCATCCTCCTCATATGCTGGGCAGGAAGGACTGCTCACTCTTCTCCAAGGAACACTTCAGGACATCATATAGACTCTGTTTGTTTCTCTTCAGGCTATTCTGACCTTTTAAAGAAAAGGAATTCAGAATGCAGCTGGTTTGTAAGAATTACTCTGCTTCTCTTCATCACTTCTGTTTGCTAACAATGGGTTGCCTGTTTTTAGATAAACAATAATTTAAAATAAAAGCAAACACAGATATGTGTGATTTGTTTCAAAGCATGAGTGTACAAGTGGTGGTCTGCTAACACTGGGACCACAGGCAGATAGTAGATGAATAGTAGGTAGGGCTACTAACAGCTGAAATGTGATCCTAGACCCGTTCCCCTGCTAACAGGAAAGTTGTAAGGTCTGCTGTGACTCAGGATCAAAAGAGAAGGATTTTGATGGCTAATGTGTTTTAGCCATGAGCAAGGGCAGATTTGTCTCATGGCGATTCCAACACACAGAGCATTCCTGGAGGAATATGTCCTGATCTTCAAGGGATGTTTTGCTCTGGAGAAGATTACAGGCTTGGCAGAAGGTGGTCTTCTATTTGCTTCCAGTGTTTCATTGAGGATAATAGTAATTTTTCAGGAGAAGACCAAATCCTACTGATGACTTTCCCCTCATTAAAAAGCCATGCCAACTCATGGGCTGTTTTTGGACAGGCTTTGCCAGCTGCATTTGGGTCTTGTTTGAGACCTGGATCTCCAGTCTCCAGTACTTTCAGCTGCAGTACAATGTTGAGCAAGCAAAGAAGTTCTCTTGAGAGACTGCTGCCTGCCAGACTGAGTCCATGGGGAATGAAGGATATCCTTTCAGCGCAGCTTCTGAGGAGCACAGTCCCACAGAGCAGCCTGTCTCAGCCATTTGTAGTAGGATAAAAACACGGGCTGAGTTCCCCTTTCCTGAGGGCTCTGTGCTCTCTAGGTATCAGTAGGGCGAGCGCTCGTGCTGACAGCCTGCCACTCAAACTGCAAGCACACACTCTCCAAAGGTCACCAAGTCACTTATAGGAAGTGAACCAGAATAAACAGCCTCTTTAACAGGCTTTATTTTCTAGCAGAATGCTCCAGCTTTGCTCTCCAAGGGAAGTTGCCTGCTGTGGGGTGCCTGGGGATTTATCTGGCTGTGGTTCAGCTGACTTACATGCTTGGTCTCCTCTCCCACATCTGTTTCCTCTTCCACCTCATGCTTGGCACCTTCTCCTTCTGGCAGGCGAGCACAGGGGTTCTGAGAGAGTCAGTTCCCTGCTCTTTGGGTTCAGGTAAATACTGTACTGGTCATGTTATCCTAGATTGAATTTTCCCAGCATTTTCCTCCTGGGAAATTAACTTGTTAAGGTGACTTGCACTTCCACAGGGTACTGGGAATCCCCTGCCAGGATGGCTGTATACAGTACATCCCTGATTTTAACAGGGATTTTTTTCTTTGCAAAAGCTGGATGTGCTGTGGTCCTGTGGTTTCCAGAGGGGAGTGGGCTGCTATATTTGCCCCTGCCCCATGGGTGACAATAGCATAGTGCTGCTCGGGCCAGCACTGAGAGATAGCACAATGTCTAGTGCAGGGCCATCTGACAGGAAAGGAAATAGGCCTTTTTCTTACTTCCCACTCACTAAAACAAAGGATTGTTCACAAGGCCTCACACTTTTTCCCAAACTCTGTTTCTCCGTGGACAACTGCCACAGTCCAGCATGTACCGATAGCATCAAAGTTTTCCTTGGAAACCCTCCAAGGGATTCAGCTCAGTGGACCACACAATTATTCATACACTGTTTGGGAACGGATGATCTGCCTGAATCAACTAGACTGTTTTTGGTTTTTTTTTCCTTTCTGTGACACTGACCTCACACTTCTCTCAACTACCAGAATGCAGATGGCATTTTTCACCTCTTTAGCAGCCAAATTTTATTCTTTGGGCTTCATCTGTGCATTGGGTGGCCGAGACAGTTGGTGTTCAGCCTGGAGAAGAGAAGGCTCTGGGGGGAGCTTAGGGCAGCCTTCCAATACCTGAATGGGGCTTACAATAGAGCTGGAGAGTGACTTTTTCTGAGGGCATGTAGTGAGAGAGCAAGGGGGCATGACCTTAAAATGATAGTAGGTTTAGATTGGATATTAAGAAGAAATTAATTACTGTGAGGGTGCTGACACACTGGAACAGGTTGCCCAGACAAATTTTGGTTGACTCGTACCTGACGGTGTTCCAGACCAAGCTGGATGAGGCTTTGAGCAACCTGGTCTAGTGGAAAAGCCCCTTCCCATGGTGGGGCTGTTGGAAATAGATGATGTCTGAGGTCCCTTCCAATCCAAACCAGTCTATGATCCGATGATTACTATGCATACCTACACCCACACACACATATGCACCCCTTGAAATAACACAAGCCCCATCCTCCCAGATTAACCTCACTTATTCTCATTTTTAAAATATACTTAACAGTTACATGTGCCTGAGCAAGAAGGGAATGTTTAGAGAGGTGAAAGTCCAAGCACTTCTTCAAGACTTGCTGCAGGTCTGGTCATCCAAACACAGAAAGATAGGACAGAAACACTCAGCGGCTAAACACAGTACCTGAAAAATAGACTTTGAGACATCCTTGTTTCAAGTTGCAACAAACCTCTCCATGGCGTTTCCTAACCCTGAACTTTAGACTCATGAAAAGCTGGGAGAAAAATAGCATGAATGAGGCAGGGCTTGCTGGGTAAGCATCTCACCATGCTTTTCTGCAGAGGTTATTATTTGAAACCTCCCTGAAGAACTAATTGTGGTGTTGTGGGGCCCATAATGGGGATTTAACCTTTACAGTATCCTGTTGTGGAGCATGTTTTTGGCCCTATCCCTAAGTTATTGGTCTGTGATTTCACCCCTTTCTGCATGTAATTCACAGGGCAGCATCTGCTTAAAAACAAGTGGGAATTCTGCTTTTCTGGCTGGCCTCAGGCTCTAAGGTAGGAGGTTTCATTGTCCAATATACTGACAACCTGTATTTTCACATGCTCCTGCTATAACACAGATGTCTACATGATTTCTATCTTTTCATGATTTTATCTTGATGGATTTGCTATTGGGAGAATGCATTTGTCTTGCAACATCTTTATTTGACACTTTTATTTACTTTTGCGGGTAAGCACAAGGACTGAAAGGATGGTTTGGAAGCCTCATATTTGGCTAGAGGTTCCAAAGCTGCAGGCTGGGCCCTTTGCTTGCTCACAGTCTGCCCACTAAGTGCTAAGCAGCAGTGGCTGCTGGAGAGGACAGTCTGTGGGGACAGTATAGCACTGTGTAGTCATGCTGGGGCACTGCCACTCTGATAAGTCTGGAGAGCAGTTCCACTGGGCTTTTCTCAGGAAACTGCTGAAATACTATTTCTGTACATGGGAAGTGAAAAGAGCCTGGAAGAGGTGCTCCTTCCAAAGTTTTGAGCTTGTTCCTACCAAGCTTCACTCCATTTTAGTTTATACTGCATTAAAAATAACTCTATTTCTATTATGTTTAAGACCTCATGGCTAAATATGCTAAAACAAGTCTGCCTGCAGTTAAAACCACAGCATGAATGACTCAGAAAAGCTGCTTGTTAGGAAAGGGTTATTCTGATATGGACAACTTGTATGATAAAAGTGTCTCTTCAAGGACTACCTGTAGCAGAAGGAAATAAAAAGCAGCACCTTGTGGGGAATATGTGTCTTTTGGTACTGTCCTGGATTGAAGCTTATAGAAGGACATCTTTACATTCATACAGTCTGAATACGTTGCAATTTAAGTGTGCCCCAGGATGTGACTATCATTGTTTCTGTTTCTAAAAGTATTTATTAGCAAAATGAAGCATGAGAGTCAGACTCGAGCTGTGGGAGCTGCAATGTAATCTCAGCCACTGCCTTATTGTGTGGCCCTGGGCAAGTTCTGTAATTACACTGGGACCTTGTTTCCCAGCCCTGAAACTCGTACAATAGACATCCCCCCACTCACACTAGTTTTCTGTTACACTTAAAGCCAGCCACTAACTCTGCCTTTCTCCTTTGTGCCTTCAGCATTAATTTTGGTGAAGATGTTCATTGTGATAGGGGTTGCTCCAGATAAGGGCAGCAGTGAGGTCTGAAGTGACCAGCCAGCACTTGGAGACGTGTGAGGGAAAGACACTGTGTCATTGCAAACAACTAATTACATTATTAAGTTATTGCTGTTCCCTGTTGAAAGGATCAGTATGCAGAGCCTGATGCATTCTCACAAGAAATCGATGGGATACAGCATCTGCATTCGTTTTTCCGAGAGTTCAGTAGATCCTCAGCCGAGACAGTGAACAACTTAAAATGGTATTTAAAACATAGTTATTCTGACTATATAGCAACATACGTGAAGTACAGCTTGAAATTTTGGGAAAATTTATCTTTTTTTTTTTTTTTTAATCTAAGGTGTTATTTCTTTCAAATTAAGCAATAAAAGCTTATAGCTGTGGGGTTTTTTCTAACAGGTAATTTTAGAATAGCTTAAACATTGTGCACTTTTCCTCTGTGTGAACTGAGCTGTGGCCTCTTTAGGATGCAGTGAACATTTTTCCCCAATTATATTCTCACTCTTACTCTCCTTTCCCTCCTTCTTTGACTCCTGTGGAAATAGGCTGTTCTAGACAACACCACAGCCTGCACATATTTCATCATTTCTGTATTAACACACAGGGATACAGATTAACAGTTTGGTTATTCATCAAAGATTATCTCAGTATTGAATAGTCATTACTATTTCAGCTGCCCTGCAAAAGGAACACCAAGTTCTCAAATAAACAGAAGGAAAGCTGCTGAATTTCAGTCTAGCACTGGTACATGCCACTATGTATTTCTTGCCCTTTCTGCTTCAGTTGAATAATTCTCTCTTAAGTATGCTCCATACCCCAGTGACTGCCACGGTATGCTGCTGAACTGAGTAGTGCTCCAGGGATGACAAACACCAGGATGGTAGAAAATTATTACTAACCTAAGGTGACCAAGAGCTGGATTTTTGGAGGTACAGGATCAGTGGCAGGTATAACAAGGGAGTTGCTTGCTGTGGTAAAGCTGCTCCTTCCTCCAAAGTATTATGTTGTTTTACCATTTTCTACTAAAGCATCTGTACTAGAGGGTGCTAAGGGGAAGATGCTGGATAAGGGAATGGTATCATCTGTTGTAGCATCTCATTTTATGAAATATCAAAACTGAAAGTATCTCTCTGGTGCTCCAGCTATGCTAATTATTGTAGTGTGACCACAAATTGGCAAACAGTACACATTTGGTAAACTAGCACGGCTGGAGGAAACTGCACTGATGTGTTGCTGTTTTGCAGTTGAGTCTCCCTGGGAAGAAAGTAAACAGAGACAAAATAGACTGCTGTATTTTATTCACTTTCCAGGCAGCTGCATTTTTCCAGGGCTAGAGTTTCTCTGATCCTCACAAACCATCCTGGAGATCATAACTGGCATAATATGAGACTTGGACAAGCAGCTGGTATAGAAATTTGTAACACCACTCCTTTAGTTGGGATACAGGAAAATAATCATTACTTTTCTTGGACTGTTAGTGCTTACATATAAAGGAAACCCTAAAAACACTATGGATCAAAAGATACAGATGATCTTTAAGGCAGAACTGTGGATTAGTCTCCCCTAGTTTATCAACTCAGAGTGATATGAAATCTGCTATTTCTCCATGCATTTTTGTTTAGAGAAATCATACTAATCCTTCAGGATCAAATAAGCAATAGAGAATTTCAGACAATTTCCCCAAAACAGACCTGAAAATAGATGTTAGAAAGGTGTATTTCCTTCTGTTCCATTCTCTAAGATGATGGATGAGTAATGCCAGTTTGTGTTTTGGTAGTGCATATATTTGTGTTTGTTCGTCTAAAGAAAACAAGACTTAAAATTTTAATGTAAAATAAGTTAAAAGAGGAAGAATGGAAAAGTAGATAGCCCTCTGGGTTGGTGCCCAGAGTAAACTTCTAACTCATGTTGAGGAAAAACCTCCTGGTCAGCAGCCAGGGACTTATTATTCCAACAGGTTTGTTATCATGTTTGTTCTACAGTGAAAGATGGTATGAAAACAAGAGTCGCCCAGGGACATTGTGTTTTGCTGGAACAAAGCAAGAAAATTCTCAAGAGGGCTTCTCGTTGTGCAATCCAGCACTGTGCACTTATCCAAGAATTAACAAAGGAAAAAATTCCAGTACTCGTAAATTTGTCACAGCTCCTATGAGATGTGTAGTGACACCAGCCCAAAATTTGCTCCTGTGTGAAGATGAGACCCTCAGAAAAACACCCTTCCTCTCCCAGTGGAGCAACTCTGGATTTACATGAGAGAAAATAGGCACCAAATCCAGCTATTATGTTCTATCCTGTTCTAGTTTTTAAGGCACAAAAGACAACTACGTTAAGTTCTGTCTGAACTGAAGCCCTCAAATCAGTCTATTGTAGAAAGGGCTGCTCCAGTATCAGGACACATGATTGGCACTTTGCTAAAAAAATTAGAAGCAACTTTTAAAAATGCAGGCCTCTAAAGTACATTACTGAATTATTGTTGAGTTTATTAAATAAAAGGGCATTTTCATTAAGATGGAAATCCTGGCCCTGTTGAAGTCAGTGACAAGATTTCTACAGGGTTGGTTGGAGCCTGGGTTCCTCCATCCATATTTTAATGGTATCACAGTTCATTCTGCAGGGGAACAAATGCACCTTCAGGGAAAGATCATATTTTCCTTAAATTTTGCCTTTTCAAGTGATTCTTGCTCCCTTCAGCTAGCAGAAAATCTGAGCATAGATCCCACTTGTAGGTTATACTCTTACATAAGGAAATAAATTGTAAAATGAACAGAGCAGAAATCCCTTCCTATTGCTTAATAAGCAGTTTTGATTTCAGGGCCAGCAGAGCCAGTAGTTTTAATTGAATGAGTAATGTTTTTCCACTATTCCTGATCTTCTGTAAATTAATTACTAACTGTTTTCAGCAGCACCCATCTGTGACAAGCGTGATTAGGAGATTGAGTCAATTATGAGATCACCCCAAATTTATACCAAATGCAACAGGAGTGAGGGAACAGCTGCCTCAAATGCAAGGTGAAAAGATTTTGAAGCTATTTCACATCCTCAAGTAAGCAGACATACAACATGAATCCTCGTTCTATGAATCACATTGTGCCTAACAATAGTTTGTCTGTGGTTTGCTCTGCAGAACAAATGAAGATTGCTTAGGTTCTTTTGTCCCCAGTAACCTTGCTAAAACCATATAGCCACTTCTGGCTTTTATGTCCCCTGTTTTCAGACCCTGATTACTTTTTCCCTTGCCTTTTCCAGAACTCTTCTCAAGGGTATTTCATTTAAGGTCTCCTTTCTGTCTCATGCAAAGAGATGACTAAATGTAAAACCTCAAAAAAAACCAACCAACCAACCAAACAAACAAAAAACCACCCACCAAAAAAGCAAAACAAAACAAAAAACCCCCAAAAATAAAACCAAAAAGCAAAAAACCAAAACCTGGTTCTGAACTTATTATCACCTAGGGAAAACATTCTAAAAGGTTCTTGAGAGCAAGCTGTAGAGAGAAATTGGTATTCTGTAGAGCTAATATAACTATATGCTGTGAGGATACTGGGTTTGGAAAATTATACTGCTTTCAGAAATTCCAGAAATGAACTGCTGCAGAAAATGTGATGCTTTTGATTACTTATTGTATGGTTTAGGTCTAAAGCATGTTCTGTCATTTCTTTGATCCTTTGAAAAGACCCCAGATATTGTTCAGTGTTGGTTGGGAATAATGAAGTTTCTCTGATCCTATGGATCTGTACTGATGCTCTGTTTTTCTTGTAAGTGTGTACGACATCCCACATCAAACAGGCCTGTTTCAGATCTGTGATTGAAGTAGGCAGCCAAGGACCAGACCCCCAGCTGGAGAAAACCACTCGAGACCTCTTGATTTTAATGGGTGACTGCTGCACCACACCACTCCAGCATCTGGCCTCCTCACCTTGGGATGCAACTAATTACAGCAAAAAATTAGGTTTCCTCATCCTCAGCAGATCCATTCAGTAATCTGTTTTTAGCACTCCTTCCACAATCGGTTGTCCTCATCCTTAAAAATTGGTCAGAAGCCCCTTCCTCATAGTGACCCTAACAAGCAGGAGTTATTTTTATTTTCGGTCTCACCATCTGTTA